>CALNHX010011727.1:0-30072 GCA_940337035.1 Agriotes lineatus
AAAGGATTAGATTTAGATTCCACGACTGCCTTTTGCTGGCATGCGCACGTCAGCCCTTTGGGCTTTTTGTACTGTCGGGAGTTTTCAAGTTAGCAGGCCGACATCCGTATCTTTTACTAGATTTGCAATGTCCCCTACTAGCTTGCGGTTGTCAATAGAGTTAAGGCTCCAATCGAGTTGGTGTCTTTTACGCTCTAATGCTGGGCATTCAAAGAGGATATGATAGGCTGTTTCATCATCCTCTTGGCATAGTCTGCAAACAGGTTCATCTCTATATAGATATTGATCCTGTGCATAAATTCTCTGAATGCTCCAGTGCCTGTTAGTAGACTGACTACTTGCTTGATTCGAGTTCTGTTCAGTCTCAACAGGGTTTTGGTGGTGAGCGGATTCGGAGTTTTTAGCAATCTTTTGCAGTGTGTTGCTTGATTGTAGTTTCTCCACCTTAGTTGGTGTGCCATTCATTAATGGCTGAGCGGGCTTGGTTTTTCTAAATGTTTAGACCAGGTTCTGGACCGGTCATTGCATTACGGGTTGCTTCTTTTGCGAGCTTGTCCGTCTTTTCGTTTCCTTCAATACCTTGGTGACCTGGGATCCAGCATAATTTTACGGTATTTCCCTGGCTTAAGGTTTGAAGTTCGGATTTGCATTCCTTGACCAATCTCGATGAAGTACTGAAAGCGTTTAGCGCTTTCAGTGCTGCCTGACTGTCTGAGAAAATGATTTAATATATGAAACAAAGCGTATTAAAATGACCAATGTGGGAAATTGCAGGTTTTACTATGAACTTTTCCTCTGAAACTTTGAGGTTGCAAAAGTTACAGGGGCATCTCAATGCTGAATATAGCATACAAGATTTTTGCAAACTTCCTCTTTGAGAGACTATGCCCATATACTGAAGCTTGTATAGGAGAATACCAAAGCGACATTTCACCAGAGCGATCAACGGCTACGAAAAATTTAGAAGTGCCTCGAGTTCAATATCGTTATAAACCATACATTTATTGATTTTAAAGCAGCTTATGGCAGTGTAATCAGAGAATGAAGTTGTTTGAGACAATGAATGAGTTCCATATACCTACGAAACTTATAGACCTTATTAGACTGTCAATGAGGGAAGTAGTAAGCACTGAGAAAATACAGAACGATATGGCGTGTGCATTGGATGAACTACTTTCTGGAAATTACTTTGGAAGGAACGAATTAAAACGAGAGAGAAAATGAACACCAGCCCAGTAATCAAGGTAAGTAGTTTTTAACCGAATTTCATTTTAATAGCTTAACGTCAACAGACGAAGTGGTCAGGAAATAAATCCAAAAGCTACAAGGAATCGGGAGTCTTCAAAAATGATAAAGGTATACAAATTCCTGAAAAGGTATCAAGTGTTGGTAAACTTCTTCGCAAAGCAAAATACTGACAAATGTGATGCAGCACTGTCGAATGAAGAAAGAATCCATTTGTTCGAAGAGTATTACGCATTAGATAACAATAGGAAGAATATTTACGTGTTTGAACTGATGGAATTATTTCATGTTAAGTAGCCTTCAAATGTTAGCTCATGCCAGCGAAGTGTTTTCGATTTCTGTTTAAAATTAATGGAGTATGCAAAGACGATTAATTACTATGTTAAATGTTGGCAGAAAAAAATCGATCTAATTCGAAACCAACTCATCACAATCGTCCAAATGCTACTCTTGAAGAAAAGGAAGACAAGTTTGTAAACACATTAAGTAAGTCATTTCCAAGTGAAATGTCTCACTACTCGAAAAACAAAAACGTATCTATTAATAAAATGTACGATTTTTTTCAGAGAATTATGTCTCTTGGGAACCAGTATCAAATTGTATGTATCGCCATATTTTTACAATTGAATTTAATTTGGGTTTGGGATACCCTGAACTGACACCTGTAAAGTGTGTAACTCATGAAGCGACAATGAAGAACACATAACAAAATATAAAGAGAACGAAAAAAAGATCGTAAATTGGAAAAAACTAAAGAAAATGTACATAACAGTTCATTTACAAAAAATATTACCATTATCTAAACCAGGGATGAGCATCACACGGGTCGCGGCCGCGTGCGGCCCGTCACACTTTCTCGTGCTGCCCTTGGGAGATTTTACATTTTTACTTTTAAAAATTCCTGTCCCGCAGCCTGATTGTAGCCTAGGCGTGTTAATTTAATTTTTGGAGATGATGCCGGCATCATATATAGGCACTGATGCCATCATTTCCAAAACTTAAGCATCGGAATTTGTTGGTATGAAATTTTACGCCGGGCGGTTTCGTTTGCGCTACGCATTATGTGCCCCAAACACTGCATCGGAAAACGGTGTAAAGTCAAAGCTCAAAGGATATTTCAACTCCCTCAGAAACCCGAAAATATGCCAAGCATTTACAAAAATTAATAACGGAATTTGAATCTCGATTTAAAATATTTAGATCAGGAAAAACCGTTCTTAATTTTAACATTGTTTCTTCGCCATTTAATATAGAAGTGGAAACCGTTCCGGATGAGTTACAAATTGAATTAATAGATTTACAAGACGACACGCATTTAAGAAATACATTTCAAAATTGTGACATACATAATTAGAAAAATTCCCAGGATTAGGCGTACATGCAAAGCAAATAATGACACTATATAGTAATTTAGCTTTTACACCTTGTCAAAGTTATAAGTGAGCATTTATTTGGGAAGTTCAAAATATTGTTCAGGTACATAGGCGCCCGAGCAGGGACCTGAGTCGAGAAAACACAAATAATTTAGGTGTGCAGGAGATTTTCTAACCGAAACCAGATGTAATATCTGGACTTTTACGATATTACAAATTCATATTGTGACCTCGCTGCCCTAGAAAAACATCAAGAAAATACAGAACATTTATATCACTGATAAGTATTCAACAATAATGTTAGAGTCAAGTACGAGATATCTATTCATAGTTACGAGAATAGAACATACGTTTCTAAACTTGAACTGCCACGAAAATTAAATTTAATGAACAGTAACGTGAAAATGGATAGAAGCTTTTATTTCGCAACGTCAGGTGGATAACAGTGGACGAATTTGGAAGAGCAATATATAGATATTTATTGAATGAGGGGGTGGATTGTGGTTTCTCTACAAAAAGAACGAGATATGAATCGCACTCAAATTTTGAATGACTTATTTTTACCAATAGATAAACCACGACCCCTTACTGCTAAAAAGTTCTGCAATATACAGGAACAGGTGCCTCTTATACCTGAGAATTTAAAAAAGATTTATCGCAATTTGTAAAAAGCCGATGATGAATAACTAAGTGTTGGTAAACCTATTCTGCTTTTGTTTATTTCTGTGGTTTAATAAGAAATATTTAAATAAATGAAATAATATAACGCTTTTTGTTCGTATTATTTATTCCGTTCCCAGTATTCCAGCCCCACAAAAGGTTTTAACTCAGTTTTTTTTTCAAATCTTGTCAATTTATGATGCCTTATAAATAATACTTAAAAAATTTGTTTCTACAGAGGTATTTTTATACATATTGACTGGTTATATGGCCTCTTAATAATGTGGAACACTTTAATGGTATAAAGATTTAATTTTCCTCAAAACTAATAAACTTGAATTGGCACCTTCTAATAATAATAATAATAAAGGCATTCCAATCAATAAGATTATAGCCTCTTCTTTCCGAAGTAAGTTAATCCATTTCATGGGGTGGATTAGTTCCCATTTTCCTTGGGTAGTTCGCTTCCTATAATTTCTGGTGTGTTTTAGTTTTTTCGACTATTCCTCTCCATTCAGCTCTGTTACTTGCTTTCTTCTTCCAGTCCATGACATCCATCTTTCTTAGGTCCTCAATCACTTCGTCGTACCATCTCATCGTTGGTCTTCCTCTTGGTCTGTTTTTCTCTGGCTTCCATGTCATTATTTCTTTTATTATACTTTGATCACTTTTTCTCGTTATGTGTCCTAACCATCTCTGATCCTTTGTGCTAACATTACTTTTACTATATCCTCTCCTTTCAGTGTTTCTGTGAGTTCATGATTCATATATTGCCGTTTTACTTCGTTATCGATACTTTTGAGTCCCATGGATCTTAGCACCTTTCTCTCGAAAACTCTTAGTTGTTCCTTTTATTTTTGCGTGGGGCACATTATTTCAGCAGCATACAGCACCACTGGTCTTATAAGTGTCTTGCAGATTCTTATCTTAGTTTGTACTTTTAGTTTTTTGGATTTCAACAATTCGCGGTTTGCATAGAAGGCTTTGTATCCTTTTTGTATTCTTTCGTGTATTTCATCCTTTCTTTCGTTGTTGTGTGTTATTTGTATTCCTAGATAGTTGAAGTCTTTTACCTTTTCAAACTCGTGATTTTCTATTTTGACTACTTTTCTTGCGTCATCTTTTCCTCTTTTGCACTTCATATATTTTGTTTTGCTCTCGTTTATTTCTAGCCCTATCTTCTTTGATTCTTTGAGTAGCTTCTTAAAGATGTCTGTCATTTTTTTTAAAGATCTTGAAATAATAACCATGTCGTCGGCATACGCCAGTATTTGTGTCTCTCTATACTTTATGTTCCCGTGTATTTTTAATCTTCTGATTGTTTCTTCTATCGCTAGGTTGAACAATGTCGCCGATAGCGCATCTCCCTGTCGCATTCCCTTATTGATACTAAATGGTTCCGTATACGCTTCTTCTGTTTTCACAATGGCTTTCGAGTTATTCAGTGTCATTTGTATGCAGTTTCTCAGTTTACCCGGGATCCTCAAATTCTTTAGTGTTTGTATTAGTTTTTTTCTATTTATCTTGTCGAACGCCTGCCTATAGTCTACAAATATCATATGTAATTCTAAGTCATGTTCATGACTCTTCTCCAGCATTTGCAACATTATGTGCAAGGCATCAACTGTAGACCTACCAGGACGAAATCCCATTTGGTAATCTCCTAATTCCCTCTCCGCATAGCTCATAAGTTTTCTCTGTAATATGGATGTAAGTACCTTATAGGTAGAGTTCAACAGCGTTATTCCTCGATGATTGTTGCACTGTTGGAGATCTCCTTTTTTTGGTATTGTTATAATTACCCCCATTTCCCATTCTGCTGGCATCTGTTCTCTTCTCCATATTTCTTTTATAAGGTTATATATAATTACTTGTAGCTTCTCTCCTCCATATTTCAACAACTCTCCATTTAATTCGTCATAACCTGGGGTTTTTCCATTTTTTATCCTTTTTATCGCTTCTATTGTTTCTTCGAGGGTTGGTTTTTCCACTTCTTCTTCTTCTTCTTCTTCTTCCACTGCATCTTCTCTTTCCCTTTCGTGCTCATACTTATCGTTTTCTTCGGTTTCTTCATATAGTAATTTGTGGAAGTATTTCCTCCATATTTCTTTTTTCTTATTTTCATCGTATTCAATAATACCCCTTTCATCTCTTAGTCCTCTGTTTCTTATTGTGTTTCCCTTCTTTTGGTTTTTGATTTGCTTATAGAATTTTTTTGTATTGTTATTTTTATAGTTATCTTCAATTTCTTCCATCATTTTCTCAATCCATTCATTTCTCTTTTGTCTGCATGTTCTCTGTGCTTCCGCTTTACTTTCCTTATATTGTTTTAAGTCTTCTTGTTTCTTGGTTGATATCCATTTTCTTCTAACTTTATTCTTTTTGTTTATCTTTTCTTGACATTCGTCGTCGTACCACTGTTTCCTCATCGTTCTTTCTTTGAATCCAATAGTTTTCGCACATGCCTTCTCGACTGAGTTCTTGAGCTCCTTCCATTCACACTCTATATCTGCTTTCCTTTCATATTTTTCCATTTCTTTATTAATTTCCTTTAAGTATTCCTTCCTTCCATTTTCAGTATATAATTTCTCTATGTTCTTTCTCTTGCATTCCCTGCGTCTTTGTTTGCTTTCATATTCCTGCTTTACTTTGGCAATCACTAGTAGGTGATCGGAATCTGCATTCGCACCTCTGACGATCTGACGTCTGTTATTATCTTACTTTGTTTCTTCTTTATTAATACGTGGTCGATCTGGGTCCCTTTTGTTGCGCCCGGGGGCATCCATGTTTCCTTGTGTATTCGTCTGTGTTTATACTTGGTACTGCTGATAACCATATTTGTTTTGGCCGCGAAGTTGCAAATTCTGTTTCCGTTGTCATTTGTCTTGTCGTGTATTGTATGTATTCCTGCTACTTCTTTTATATAATTTTCTTTTCCGATTTGTGCGTTCATATCCCCAAGTATTATCATTATATCTTGCTTCGGTGTTTTTTCATATTCTGTTTCTAAGTCGTTGTAGAATTTATCCTTCACTTCCTGGTCGTCTACTTCTGTGGGAGCATATGCGCATATTATAGATAGATTTAGCGGTTTTCCTTCTATTCTCACATAGCATAGTCTGCCATTAATCGGTTTGACCTTGCTTTTTTTCCCCTGAGTATAACATTTTGAAGTCTTTCTTGTTTATTTCTCCTTGCCAGCCCCATCTTATCTCCTGTAGTGCAGCTATGCTCACTCCATATTTTGTTAGTTCCCTAGCTACCTCCATCATCTTCCCAGGGGTAAGCATGGTTTTTATATTCCATGTTGCAATTTTGTTTATTTTATTTTTAATTTCCGTTTCTTTGCCTTCTAATAGCTATCATTATTATCACACCATTAGTAGTCATTTTGTAGTCATCATGCCTTTCATCGACTGATACTGATGTAAATGCTTCTGACGTTTTTCTCATAAATACTACACAAAACCGAAACTGATGGTTCTTTATTGCAGTAAGTAAATCAATAATTTCTGTTACATCATTACTGTAAAATTCTACACTTGTAACTAGCAAATTGAAAATTTTAGATATTGCCTGTTACATGTTGACGTAACGTTGTGTAAAAAACGACTGAATACTTGTGTTTCCTAATTTTTAGCAGTATCTGTTTAACATGACGGGCATCGATCACTGATCAACAAACTGTTATATAGAAGGAACTTGTATGGACGTAGAACGTAGAAGGTGTAGTTTTTACTATAATTAAATGAAGACAACGATCATTATAGCAGTAAACGTTCCGTATAGGTCTATTTAACTGTTGTTTATTATTGGTTTAAATCTAATTCCTTTTACAGTCATGGCAGTCGTAAAACTGATCGAGTAAATGGTTTGCTTTTAGCCCAATTACCCTGGAGGGTATTTAAAGCTAATCCAGCTAAAAGATTGTGTATCTAATTCATTAATAGTTTTAATACATAACGTCCACTCAAATCATATTTTGCTTTGAATAACTAATCCTCCCCGTCAATTTATTTTGTATACTTAGGCATTGCAAATTCATAAGCTTTTATATTCGTGTTTTGTAATGTTAAAAAATTGCCGTATAGGCAATTTACTTAAGTTGATGTTACCTAATATACATTTCGTCGTAGGAGCTTATTGTTAGAGGAGTAGATGGATATTGTATGTTGATAATCATTCTGGAAATAATTGCCTTGTTGATAACAGCTCCGAAATCTTCTATGATAGTGGACCGGAACCATGTTAATAAGTTCTTCAGCCATGAAATTCACCAGATCTTCTTTCTATATCAGCTAACCTTGCAACACTAATTGAAAAAGATGGTAGCGTTGTTCGTCTCGCTTGAAGTGACATATATATTCTAGCTTTTTCCTTACTTTTCACTGTTCTCATAATTTCTATATCTTTATGTAGTTACCACACAAAGAGCCAGCAAATGTATAGGGCCCCATGTTAGCATTAGTTGACACAGGATACAGTGCTCGCTTCGAAGTGCTTATAAAAACTAAACATGCAGTGTAGTTACAATTAAAGTGCATATAAAACCGGGTCAAAACAACAGAAATGTTTACACTCGGTACACAGGCGAAGCAGATTGCGCCGCTGGTGTGCGCTGGAACTGCAATAGGAGCTGGCCTGAATTCCAATGGAAGCCGAGGGTTTTCAGCAACACAAAATTGAGGCCGCAGTTGCAAAATTCGAGGGCCGTAGATGAAGAGCATGTGTGTGTTCAAAATTGGGGGTCTGCAGGCAGAGAAGATTGCTTATTGTGCATATTAGAGCTATGAACTTACATACCAGTAGTATTAGAGCTGTTACAAACCAAATTATTGCACCAAATATGCTCTATGAGGAGTTCGTGCAGTTCACAAAACAGATACATACTTGGAGGAGGTGCGATTTGACATGTTCAGGCCTTCATCCACTAGCAGAGTTGTTGGGCTTCGCGATTTCGTGCGATATTGCAAGATGCAAAGGTCAAGTCTGCTAATGTGCGCAAACCTTCGTTAATTCTATTTTCCTCTCGTAGATAACATTTACACACGAACTGTGGAACCACCTTTCAAACATCATATCTGGGTTGTATTTAAAGCGAAGGCCGGTTCATTTGGACATTTGTGCACCGCAATGCGTTGAAGGCGATGGTCTAATTAGATGTAAGGTTTTTGTACAATTAGCATAAGCATTTTTGTAACTAGCGATTAGATTTTATTTTAAGGTCACTTTGCAATTGTCCTAAGAGTGATGTGAGTTTCAGACTATTAATGGTTTTAGATTTAAGTTTGGTTGGTATAAGAGGGAAGAGCGCCGAGATTCTGAGGACTTCATGTTTTATATTCGAAGGGGTAACCTCGCCTCCGCTGTTGGTAATTTTAGAGGTTACTTTAATTGTTTTGACCTGAGGTCTGTGTAATTTGTTGTGAAGCATTTACTTGCAAGAAAATAAATAGCAGTCATTTGTGAAGGGCATTTTGATCCAAATTAGTGCTTGATTTATCCTGTATGGTGCATTTATACAACTTCTTCGAAGGAATTTGAGTTTGTTCGAGCTCAAAGCAGCGGCAATTTATAGCTCGCGTAATGTTGAGCTTTATTCTGATAATTAAGATGACGAAAATGGGTGTTTGACATAGTCAGTAATACTAAAAGTTTTCTTTTTTGGGCCCTCAAATAATTTAATTATTGCTTATTTCTGTGCACCCACGAACTATTTGTTGTTGAATGCTGTATTTTATATTCCCTGTGTCGCTACGTATGTAAAACAAGAGTCTCATATTTTTTTCTTTCGGAGCTATACTGCCAGCAGGCGGACAAACAGATAGGCGGACAGACGGAATTGAGAAAACGCGTTTTTCGCCATCGATGGACCTTGAAACGGGATGCGAATAAATATCGGAATGTAATTTTTCACGATTACAAAAAATCCAACGTATTTGTGACACAACTAAAAAGCATTTGTTAGGAAAAGACACAAAAAAAACACCATAAGAGATACGATTATACAAAACAATAGCACACTACATTATTGCATGGTGCCGAAACTTTGGACACTCATCACCATACATTTATCAAGAATAGGGACCACTGAAATGAGGTTTCTGCGGGTCGTAGCGAGTTACACTTTAATTTTAATGGATCATAAGAGAAGTGACAACGTTCAACAAGAATTGAATATTTGGCTTGAATTGTTGCAATACATGGCAAAAAGACGAATAAATGTAGGATGTCTAAGGAAAGGGTGAAAGAATACGAGTATTACAGAAATTGGAGTTCTTCTAGGACTAATCTGTGGTTGAGAATGATCACAATGTATTAAATAATAGCGGTGGTAGTGTGCTGACTTGTCGCATGCCTCTTGTCATTGATGTGAATTTTGTTTTAATCATGGCATTTTTATAATCGTTAGATTTTTATCATCTGTTTTATCTTCTTCAGTGTATCTATAACGTTGTTGTGATTCATTTAGTCAATCGCCTTCCGGTAATCGATAAAACATAGTTGAACATGTCAAAAATTACTTTTCTCTGTCTTTCATCAATAGTCTTTCGAAAACGAAATTGTATGTTTCATGTGTGTTTTTACAAAGATTGTGTAGATGCTGTTAGATGATTTTCAGAAATGGTTTCAAAATATAACTCACAAGATCGTAGTAGCTGCGTGTTTTGGATGATGTCTAGTTTAGAATAGCTATATCAGCGATTCCGCACTTCTTCGCAAATAACTGCAAGACCTGTAAAAATAAGAATGACAATTGCATTTTTACGCATTAATACCTATGCTATCATCTCTTGTGTATTTTTGTCAGGCCATTTTATTTTTCCTTAATTAATAAAGATACGTAACCATTTCGAACAGTTTTGGTACAGAGTCGGCGAGTCTGCCTGTATATCGGGTTCGTTTCAGTCATATTTCACCGCATAACATTTCCGCTTTTTGCATCAAACAAAAATTCAAACAGGCACCTTGCTTTTGGTTTTATTTAAAGGTTTAGCGTATAGCGCTAATCTCTATGCCGCTGTTTGTGCAGCTGTTTGTCCCATCGCGTGTAAGACCGCTGGTTTCCAGCTTATTCAAAAACACAGTCAATGAGAGCAAGCAGGATAATTTCAACTTCTGTCGCAGTCTACCGATATAGCGTGTTGTGAAGCTGTTGCCAGCTGCATTCTGATTGGGTACATCTGCTGGCGTGACAGAGTGTCGCGCGCGAAGTTTGTTTTGGCGTATGTTTTTGCAGGGATTCAGTCTCGGCTTGCAAAAAAGGACAGCCGAGTAGCTTGTTTGGCGGGCGCCTTCGCGCTGGCGTTTCTTTTGTGCTGTTACAGCGAATTTCGTGACTTTGTTCATTGAGAGACGTTGCTTGGCGAGCTGTTCGAGTAGGTGTTTTGTGCGTCTCTAAGGAATAGGCCTGTTAGGCTTTACACTCCAATTTTTGTTCGGGACCCATTCTTTCGAGTGTGTCACATAACCGCATCGTAGATCTCTGTGATCGCCAAGGGTACGTTACACATTTTCCCTAGTAATAAAGGGGATTCTTTGGACGTCGCCGAGTTCCACCCACACCACGTCAAACGACAGCTGTAGAGATACTCGCCGTTTGCCTGCCGCAACTACCGCCTACGCACCGAGGCCACGCCGTAAAATCGAAGTATTTTGTGCTCCTCTATTTGTACACTAATCGTTCATGTGATGCCGCCAGTTGGCCAGTTTGTGTAACTAATTAAACTTACTTGCTAATAGCATTCACTCAAAGCATTATGCGGTCATTTCTGCATTTAACCGGTGTGTGTTGCTAAAGTAAACATACTCGCTATTAGCGCTTTCTCAAGAATTGGGCGCTCATTCCTGAATTTACCTGTACATGTTTAGGGGAGCTTGTTAGATAAGGCGTCCCAGCTGGGTTTTAGTTATTTCCTTTTAGGTTTAACCCTTGTATAACTGTTAAGTTTGTTGTATTCGCCGACCACGTCGGCGCTGCTGTACATTTCGGCCATGAATTTGGTCTAATAGATCTGTTTACTGTATTTGACTTATGATTATCCCTGGTATGTGTGTATGCTTATTTACAGGGTGATTCCGTCTCTATGCCAAGATCGATGTAAGGTAAGGCCTGGGAGCGGTTTATGAGTGTTGCAGGTAGGTCGACACGCTGTCGCTACACTGTTATTCCCAGAGTTAGTACTTGAGTATTCTACCCCGTTTGGCTTTCATGGTTCGGTTAAGCGTGGGTTATCCCCTATTGACTCTTGTGGCTCCCATTTATTTTGTAACATCCTATAAACACCGTCACGCGTGTCCTGTGGTGTACCGTTTCTAGGACCACGCCCATCTCTTTGACCGTATTCGAGCCGCGGCTTTATCGTGTTTTGTACTATTTCCAGGGTAAGTGTGGACGTTTCCCGGGCATGTTTAAGTATTTGGCACTCACTCACTCGTGAGTGTCGTTAAAGCAGTTTAACATTAACTGTAACATTTTTTAATTTAAACAGTATTGTAGTAAAACGATAACTACCTCAGTAGTCCTCTCCACTCCAAATCTAAGGGGCTAAACATATTTTATAGAAACATTAACTTTCCTTTTTCTCCGACAGAATTTTAATTTAAAATTATAAAATAGTTTTTTCAACAGCCGTCAAAAAGGGTACATTCGCGCATCGCTATCGATAAGCGAAGTTAGCTTTTTTAACGTGATAAAAATAGGGTATTTTCTGGGATCGTGTCAAAACGAAAACTGTTTTCCTCTCCCAATAGGCTGTTATATGTTTTTATTAGACTGCATGCCTGAATTGTGATAGAAGGCAAACTGTGACATGAAATAGTTATTTTCGTAACAAGCGTCGAAAGCAGCAAATATCGTGCGAGTGTTGATCTAAAACGCGAGTACAGATATTTGCACTTTAGAGCGAGTTATGAACACTATTTTTTAGACGACCACACAAACTATAGCAACGAATAAAGCAAAAGCGTCTGGATTATTTGAATAACTTTGTGCCGTTACGATATGACTAGTACGATATAATATCGTGCTAGTGTATGAAATAGTCAACTTTCTGTAGCAAGCTGTTGCCGCGATAATGTTACTTTTATATGTGGTAGTCTAAAAAAACGATAACATCTTTTAAAACTGCTATATTGACTTTTTGCAATTTTAACGTCAGAATGCCGAAAATGTTACGGGGAAAAAACAAAAATCTAACTGGCGACAGTGCAAGCCTTCATAAATCATAACCACAAATTGAAAACGAAATAACCCAATTTTTTCATGTCTAGTTATTCGCATCCATACCAACAAAAATATCACCCTAACATAGCCTGCTCGAAAGACGCAACATCCTGAATGGATTGTAGTGTCTGTTAGATGTATAAATTATATCTATTTAAGTTAGTTGTCACTACAATTTAGGACTGTAAATGAATAGGTGCGATTCCTACCTGCTGTACCTACAATTACTTTGGGTAGTTACCCTAAAATCCTCCCCGCCGAACTTCCCTAAATTACCAATTTTTGTGAAGATTCTTGCTTAAAACTTCGTGCAGATGAGACATTCGTTTCTTCCTATCGCTGCGTGTAACACCTTAAAAATCTCTTTTCTGCTTTTCGCGTCGATTTGGAGACGATGTCCTTGGTGCAAGTGAATTCATTATATCCTTTTGCAATCTCGAAATCGTCGTTTTGGTAAGTTACTTTTCTTATAGTATAGTTCATTAAATTGTTTATTTTTTATTATACCTGCATCAGATTCGCCGTTTAAAGCACGCCTGAGCGTGCGAAAACAGGCGATTAAAGCTCGCCGAGCATTAAAGGTTGTCAAGGAAACGACTGAATGCAACAACGAACGTGGACGCGACAAAAACGTAAATAATTCTCTCTCTATTTCGAGCACTCCGGCTACGCCGTCGTGCTCAAAACTCGCGCGTGTTTTAAAGACCTTGTTATCCACTCATACTTTAATATACTATTGTATTTATTTGTCGTGTAATTAACATTTTTTGGTTCTTCGAGCCGGATTTAAATAAAAATATCGTTTGATTTCGCAAAATTAATTGTACTTTGAAATCGATTTGCCCATATATCGCTCATATTATAATTAGTTGTTTAGTATTTAATTATCGCATCTGTACGGTCCGTGACTTTCATTCCTTTGCTAGAAATCATTACTACCTCAAGGGCGATTCACTTGCCTCAAGTCTTCCAGTTTCGTTAAACCCTTTTGAGACTTTAATGCCTCAGCTTTGGTTTCATGGAATTGTAACATTGCTTGAACATGGCAGAATTCTGCTAAGCTTACAATACAATAACTAAGCTTAGCCAACGCATTCCCAACGCATCTCTCATCTCGTCTGCTAGACATGAGAGAGATAGCACGCAAAGTGGTTAATGATTGAACACTGCCCTTTGTTGAAAGCCCGGTCAAAAGTCGTCGAATCCTATTTTAATGAATTATATGAATAAATTGAGATAAAAACATCGATTTACAACAAAAGGGATTTGTTCGTAAGCAAACGGACGACGCATTCTTTGAGATCAATTGGATTGCAGAATCATTGTTTCTACCAGTACCAGCAAACCCATCTTCAATTAATAGCAATTCGTCAAACAACTTCCAACAAAACGTTAAGGTCCCGAAATTAAGCATCCCTCACTTTTATAGAAGCTTTAAACAATGGTGAACATTTATAGTTATTAAGGTACCAAGGGGCATTATGAGTAAAATAAGAGCCCAAGATTGTTAGTGTACTAACCGAGGGCTTTGGCCCGAGGTGTGTACAACAATCGCGGGCTCTTAGCTCATAATGCCTGTGGTGCCTTCAAGGTTTTATGTCCTACCAATTTTCTTACCTAATTCATATTCATATTCAATTCATATAATTACTATGATTGATCTAGGTAGTTAGCTGATCTAAGTTAGATTTGTGACATTAGATGAGCTGTCATTGATTTTCATTGCGACAGTGGTGCACAATTTTTGAAATAAAAGTTGTATCCATGGAAACAAATACTGTTAATTTTTCATAATAACCCTAGTGTTCTTATGAAGAAAATAATTGCCCTGGAGCGTTATTTTGTATCTAAGATACCTTAAAATAGAGTCATTAATTTCAATTAATGTACTGGTAGGACATAATAGTATATTAAAGTATGAGTGGATAACAAGGTCTTTGAAACACCCGCGAGTTTTCGAGCACGACGGCGTAGCCGGAGTGCTCGAAATAGAGCAAGTGTTTTAAAAACCAGTTATCCACGAATACTTTACTCTATTTTTTATTATACCTTCAATACTGGAAATAAATTACGCACTAAAAACTTAGAAATAATTTTTTTCGTGATAAATCGAGAGGGCATAATAATATTGCTACTATAGTTACGAGAATTATTTACGTTTTGTCGCGTCCATGTCAGTTGTTGCATTCAGTCGTTTCCTTGACAACCTTTAAAGCTCGGCGAGCATTAATCGCCTGTATTCGCACGCTCAGGCGTGCTTTAAATGGCGATGCTGATGCAGGTATAATAAAAAAGATATGTTTCACACGTTAATTCATATCAACCCTGCTTTGTCGAACGTCGAAAATTATGAGTACCACTTGATTTCAAGTTTATCAAAAATTCCCCTTTCTGTTGTTAGTCATTTACCGGTTGCCAGTGAAAATTAACCAATCGCCTATAAGACCTTAATTGGTCGTTACCAAAATAAGCGTATTCTAGCAACTAATCACTGGAGAGATATTTAAAAACTGCAATCGCTAACCTTCGATAATCCCGACGCATTACGTCGATCATTAAATAGTTTCACTGAAAATCTTTCCGCATTAAAATTATTAGTTTCCCTGTCGATCAGTGAGATTTCATATTATTTAATTTATTATTGGGCAAATTGGATATCCAATCGCGCAAGCATTCCGAAAAGGAATACAGCAGAATCGAATTACTTTCATTCGAGAATTTGAAAGTTTTTATGTGCAATCTGAATTATGAAAAAATCATATTATCTCTAAATGTTCGGAATTCTTGAAGAAAACTTGTTATATTAATTTTTCAGTTTCAAGCACAGTTGTCTGAGCATTTTGGGCTAGTACATTTTTGCGCGCCACCAAATAATTTGCGAATACGAGCTCGCGTGCTTCATACTGTATTGAAATAATTTAATTTTAAATGAACAGTCATGTCACGCTTTATTTACCTTTCCTGTCATCGCGGAGGGTGATTTACAATCACTCGTTTGCACCTTACACAAGTTTTCCAAGCCATTACGAACCCAGCTGCACTATGGACGTACAAAAATGGACCAAAGTTGAATTTGGGTGACTTTATTGGAGTATTCTCCCACTGGATGTTCAAATTTTCTCAGCTCCACAGGTATATATCTGTAATCATATACGAAAGTGTTTGCCGAAATGTGAATATTCTGAGTAACGTGTTAAATTAAGGGACGTTTATTTAATTAGCAGCTATCTTGGTTTACCGTTATTTAATGTTGTGCTTTTAATAGCAGCGCTCCTTGCGATGCTATATATATTTTATATATGTGTGACCTATGTTCTATTTTTGCCAACGTTTAATAAGATTTGCTTATTTTGTATGGAGATAGTTCGATATGGTACACTTGAGGTTTACTATTTTGAGTCGAGCTATCTTCACGTTATTTAGAGAGTCCCTCATTTGATATGTTGGATTGTTTACTGCAGTTTTGAATTTGGTAAATTGGTTTGTCTATCGCGTATTTGTGGTTACATTGTGTAGTCTGTTTTTCAATGCCATTAATTTAAAAGTTTAATAAACCTTATTTGTAAGGGTTTCTTTAAGCAAAAATGTCTGTTATCTAAGTAATAAGGAAACGTGCCTGTTCAGGCGCGTTGAATTTAAAAATTGTGGTTAATCATTAAGTAGACAATTCTTAATAAGAGTTTGTTAAAGGAACGTGAAACTTCAGTAGCTATATAACGTTTGCTCTGAAAGAAATTGTTTGCAAAGCAACATTAAACGCTGTAAAATTTCCGTCCGGGCCAAGATTTTCAAAAATATGAAACTTTGAAGTGGCCTGATAATCAAGTAAGCGAAAAGTAGCAAAAAATGACACCTCCACGCACCTCCATCCAAAGCGCTACATCAAGATAACGCAAAATGAAGGGTTTTCTGCCAGTATAAATGAAAGGTAATTTGCCAAGAGAATTCAGATTTCGAGTTACACCTCGCTATCCTCTAATGCCTTCCGCCTGCGTCTGTTAACAGTCCTGCCATCAGAGCTGGTCCGTTCCGCTGACCGATCTCGGCTTTGGTTCTTCAAGGCAGAGGAAAGCCAGCACCCCGAACCGTTAAGTCCTGTCGACTACCGTACCTGCATACCTGTACTAATTCCGAACCTAAAAGCGAGGTGTGCTGGATCACGTGGGAAAGCGCAAGCAGAGACCGCCAATTCAGCACGCCCGCATCTTCGTCGTTGAGCGATTATAACCTCGCCTAACCTGTCATCGGCAAGAAATTTCGAGTCAGCCTGCCGCCGCCCGTAGTCCTTCAGCCGATGACCACACCAAATAGTTATTAGTAGGTAACCTACTAGTCACAGTTTCACCCTCTAAATACATAAACTATTATAAATCCTTGCGGATTTATCCACCAACAACAACTAACGTTTGTCAAAGTTGCAGACATTCGACCTACTCCCAAAAGTTCCACTGCGAGCCTGAGGAAAACCGACCCACCCCGGGTCATCGTGCTGACCAGTCACCGAAGAATCGATTTTTATTGTACCGAGAGATAAAAAATGATTGACTTGGCCGCTCTCATAAAATATGCCTTTAGTAAAAATGTGCCGCTTTGCACTCATTGGGTCTGAACTATAGTAGCTAATTTCAAGTCAAATAACACTACTTATTTAAATCGATTTATTCATTTATAATAAACAACTAGCTTTAAATATATCACATATAACGTTCGAAATGTGCACCACCACTACGAAAAATATTGAAATGAACGAAAAATTGAAATTTACAAAATACAAGCTGACACTGACAGCACAGAACAATATCTAATACTGACAGATGATAAAGAGCTAACGTTTTTTCCGTCAGTCTTTCTTGATCTCCCGGTATATACAAAATAAACGTTTATTTTTACCCTGTATTTAAGAGAAGAATAAATGATTTATGTTTTACCTACGTTTGTTGTTAATTTTAGTTTTATATTCTCTACGATTTAAGCTACTTGAGAGTATGCAATAAACAAATGACTACATTTGAACTACAAGCAACGATTAATTCTCGCTTCACAACAATTAGTTGCAAAATTTATCCCTCATTCAGGGAGAGCATTGCAGCTAAAGCAATTAAGCCTTGAGTAGACAAACAGTTAAGCTTCCACGTAACTATTTTGTACCAGACCCGATCTGCTTTGACCGTGAACGAAGTAGGTTCATCGAGCTAAGGGTTTAATTTTACGGTGGCGCTTTGGCATTTCATCATAATTTTTACTGACCTAAGACAGAACCGGACGTCACAAGTAACGTAAACCACACTCTCCCGCAAGCTAGCTGTGAACGATCGAGAGTTTTGATACCGTTGCTTCCCAAAGCAAGCCAACCTGTAGTAAGTGCGGTCCGGTGTTGTCGTAAAATCTCGTTTATACCGTAACAAACCCTTTATGATCGTTTTTTTTAAGAGCACAAACTGTGCATGAACTGTTTGTATAATTCATATATACAGAATAATTACCAGTCCCAACACACTTGTCGTAGTTGTCGGGGTCCTCATCATAGTTTGTTGAATTATAATGTTAAATCATCACCGGTCACTGTCAGTGATTCGCTAACAGTTGCTCCGAGTCTATCTAACGTTATCTAGGAAAATATTATAGCCACAACTGATTTATCGCCCAGTAGTTCTCAGATAGGTCTTAAAGCGTTAGTTATACTCGTGCCACAACGTTACTTTCGACTGCGTAAATTCAGATTGTCGATGCTTGGGGAAATTGTGGTCAATTTCGGGTTTTAAACTTCATAACCATAAAGTGCGCCCGTCAGTTTGGTTTATTCTGCTTTAAATCGGTGATTCCTATTGAAGGTATAACGCAAATTCTGTTTTCAGACCCTAATAGGACTAGGAAATTTTCGTGCTTTGTTAAATTTATCGTCTTGAGAAAAATTTGTGGAGATGCTTAACGTTGTTATCGATGTTTCAAATTGGAAACATATTTCAAATTTCCAACTCGCTGACCCTAATTTTGGCACACCTGATAAAATCAATCCCTTACTCGGAGCAGACATTTTTCCTTTTATTCTTCAAGTTGGAAGGACAAAGGGAAAAGATAATACCGCACCTACTGCAATTAGTACAGTATTCGGTTAGATTTTAATGGGATCTATATCTAGTAAATTTCATTTCCCCATATCATTGTTCTTCGTTTCTTTAGATTCTGCATTAGATGTAACTTTAAAGACATTCTGGGAATTATAGCAAGTCCATGTTTGTTTATCATCGCCTCCAAAAATGTTTTTTGTAAGGAGCCGATTCTGGTCGGTACTTTGTATCGTTACCATTTGATGGCCCAGAGCACATTTTTTATGATACTCGGTGGATGGCTTTGCGACTTTACCATCGTTTAGAACGTCGACTGGTTCAAGCACCCACACTTCATAATTTATAATCGCAATCCATGCGGGAACATTTAGATAATGGTCATATAGAACTACTGACCGATCCTATGGTTCACGAACGAGCATTTTACATTCCACATCATTCTGTATGGAAGCCCGATAGCACAACTACACAACTTCGTGTGGTGTTTGATCCCTCGGCCAAAACTCTTAATGTATCTTCCCTTAATGAACAATTATTGTTAATAGGCCCAAAACCACAAGCATACTCATTAACATGTTATACATTTTCGCGTACACGCCATTAATTTTCAGCTGACGACAAATATATAGGCACATTTTAATTAAGCTGGATTACCAAAGAATATTGTGACAATTCGATCCTAAAGAACCTATATAAGAATATAGATTACTCACTGCCATATACGAAGTATCGGCAGCTCCATTTTTAATACTTCGAATTATTAATCAACTTGCTGAAGATGATTCGTCCTCGTATCACTTAGGTTCAAAGATTCTTAAATCTGATATCTACGTGGCGGTTGTTGTTATTAGTGCACTTCGTTAAAGCAGACAATAATTCTCCAAAGGCAGTTTCGTACGATTTTAGCAAAATGAGGTTTCGAACTAGTAACAATCGTACATTCTTAGAAACTCTGCCCAACGATTATTGTCAAACTCCATTACCGTTTGGCCCAGATCAGAATATCACTAGTAAAATTATAGGATTGCCAACAAAAGATGTATTTTGTTATAACCTAAATATCAAATCGTCGCAATGCACTGAGCGGGCCATTCTTTCGCAACTTGCTAGGACGTTTGATCCTTTGGTATATTTAGCCCCCATTACATTTTTTGACAAACATTTTATCCAATATACCGGGTGATCATAAATGGTTGTAATTTTTTTCTTAGGTTGGCACTGTGAATGTTGGTTACCCTGCTGTCAATTTTGATAGCATTGTAAGTCAATGTCAAATTCGAGGTTATCAGGTTAGGTTTTGTGTCAGTCTGTGTCAAAACTGACGGACAACCTAACCTGCTAACCTCGAATTTGACATTGACTTACAGTGCCACCAAAATTGACAGCAGGGTAACCAACATTAACAGTGCCGACCTTAGAAAAAAAATCAGAACCATTTATGATCACCCGGTATTTCGTGCATTAGTATTAATTGGGATGATGTTCCTCCTTCAGATGTGGTAAACGTTTGGCATCGTTACAAAGTTTAACAATCAAAAGTTGCAGAAATCAATATCGCTGGTTGCGTTAACGTAATTAACCCTCAATCTTCAGTTACGCGGATTTTGTGACGCTTCCGAATCAGGATTCCGCGGTAGTATATTTGCGCTTGGTTCACAACGACTCCATTCTCGTTTCGCTTTTATGTGTCAAATGTAAAGTTCCACCCCTTAGCGGATATCCATACCGCGGTTAGAACTTTGCGCTGCCTATTTACTGTTTATTTGTATGTCGTTCATCTTAAACTGTTATAGCTGTAAGTTTAAAATCAACGAAATCGCGTGATCAGATTCCACTATTGTTTTAACTTAGCTTAATTCGTCGTCCAATAGATGGTAAACTTTTGTAAGCAATAAGGTTAATCACATTCAAGATATAACTCCAGCTCGCTGTTAGCGTCATATGTCATCCGCAGACAACCCGGCGGATTGCGCATCTCGAGGTTTGTTGCAAATGATCTAGCAGATCATCCCTTGTGGTGGATTGAACCCATATGGCTAAGTTCGTCGAAAAATCTTTGGCCCGCGTCTAAATTCAACCTCCCCCGCTAGAAAAATTACCCTCTGTTGCAGAAGAAGAAATGAAATTGGCCACAACTGCTAAAATATTTATTGACCGTTTTGAGACCTCACTAAACCGATATTTATCGTTAATGAAATTACGATGAATTGTAGCGTATTGTTCACGGTACATCCACAATGCTAGGAATCCCTACAAAAACTTATTGGTACACCTTCCCTACAAGAATTACATAATGGCCTGAAGTTTTGATTGCTGATTCTCGCCTTGTGGTTGTGTTACAATGATATATAGTTTTGTTCTGTTGCTTTTATTTAAAACACTATAAAGACATTATTATTATTATTGCGTGAGTTCAGTTCACTTCCTTTTCAAACGAATTGAAGTGAAATATTTTTCTCGATGACGACGGACTGCTCAGGGTGGGCGGCCGTTTATCGTATTCGTTTTTGTCATATGATCAAAGACATCCAATTGTATTTCAGGGCTGTTTCCGCAAAATGAATCATTTGTCGTTGCATAATAAATTGCTATCGATGGTTTAAAACAAACCCTCCTCGACTACAACTATTTATAGATAACCTCCCTGCACTTACTTTACTTAGTCTTCTTCAATCCTCGTGGAGCATAGGGCGCGAAGCGTTCCTATAGCGAGGCGAGGGTGTAAAGCCGCAGGGTTGCTAGCCTCGGGCTATCTTCGTCCTTTGCTCTTCGATATTCACTAAAGGGTTGTGCGGTTTTTTGCACTTGTCTTCTGTGTTTATATGCTTGAACATTTCTTTCAACTGTTTTTTGTCGTGAGCTGTTTGTTTCACTACATTCCAGCTTGTTTTAATGCCATTGCAGTCTTTGTTCGTATTTCTTCTCCATGTGTTTGCTGGTCGTTTCCTTTCTCGTTTGCCTCTAACCGTGTACTCGATTGATTGTTTTGTAATATCTGTATTTAGTATGCCTAGAGTGTGTCCAATCTACTTCCACTTCCGTTGTTTGATTAGTTTCGCGATTGGTTCTTTATTCGTGGTTTGCCATAACTCCGCGTTTGATATTTTATTAGGCCAGTATATCTTCAGGGTAAAGGTTTGAAGTTGTTGCAGTTGTTTTTTGTTTAATGCCCATGATTCACATCCATATAACATCACACTTTTCATGTTTGTATTAAAGATTCGCACTTTGGTTTTCGTGGTTAGTTCATTTGAGCTCCACACTTTTTTTAGTTTATTGAATGCATTTTGTGCTCTGCTAATTCTCCTCTTGATGTCTTTTTGGCAGCCTCCTGAGTCCTCAATTACGCTTCCCAAATGCACGAATTGGTTAACGTTTTGTGTTTCGTCTCCTTCAAGTTCTATTTTTTGGGTGCTTGTTGTGTTGATGCGGAGTGCAAAGAAGTGCGTTCCGATAACAAAAATGCAATTGACATGTTTTCGGAAATCAGAAATAGTAATACTTCAACTAACGCGAAAGCAAACCGTAACATGATTTTCTCTTGTTAATGACTAATCTTCACAGTTATCAAGTAGAGTTCCTATATGTACTAAGAGTTGAGCCATTGGATCCACAAATCAAGGACCGTGTGATGCAGCAACGATATATTGCATTTGTTTTAGTTGAAAGAAGTATGCACAAAGTTTAAATTTGGAAAAAATCATGTACTCCATGGTTTGTGGATCCAAAACAAGTCACCCTACATGTCCCAACTCTTTTATATACAGGGACTCTATTATCAAGTAGATGTCGGCGAACTCTAGGGGCCGGTTGCAGAAAGCAATGTTAAGTCTGGTGTTAGCTAACGCGACGTCAAAGTGAACAAAAACGAATCAAATCTCAAATGCTTATGGTAACTAATACATTAGTAAACAAAATTTGATGCGATTTTGTTCACTTTGACGCGATGTTAGCTAACACCGGACTTAACATTGCTTTCTGCAACCGGCCCTAGATCTTCTAAGACCTGGCCAAATCTCCGGGTAAGGCCTTTTTTGTTATCTGTTGCCCATTTCATTACCCAATCTATTACAATTAAAAAGAGGATTGGCGACAGAGTGCAACCTTGTTTTACACCGCGTTCTATTTTTATACCGTCGGTCTTATTACAGCAATATTCTACTCTTGAGCTAAATCATTCGTACATCAATTTAATTATTCTAATAATTTTGTTCGGGATTCCATATTATTCCAGGATCGTCCACAGTATTTCCCTATTTACTTTGCCGGAGGCTTTCTCAAAATCTATAAAGCCGAGGTGTATCTCCTTTTGCCATTCTAAGCCTTCATCGGTAGTTATTCTTAGCGAACAGATATGGTCTTGGCATGATTTTCTTGATCGGAATCCTGCCTGGTTGCCCCTTAATATCGTTTCCAGCTCTTGTTTATTTCTGGTTAATATTATTTTAGCTAGTAGTTTGCTGGCAGTGCACAGTAGGGTTCCCCTTTCTTGGGTAGGGTAATTATTAGTCCTTCCTTCCATTCATCTGGGATTATTTCTTCGGTCCAAATTCTATTTATTGCAGGTGCAGTATTGTAATGCTGGCTTCTCCCCCTGATTTTATCAGTTCGTTAGGTATCTCGTCGATCCCAAGCTGCTTTGTTGTTTTATAGCTGCAGCTATTACTTCTTTTGTTATCGGGTCTGTGTTTATCTTTAGGTTTTGTCTAACTTGGGCCTTATAGAGGTTTGTTTGGCATTGTCCGCTTATGATAGATTTCCGTAAAGTGTTCCATCCGCCGCTGTAGGATCTCGGTATGTGTTTTAATTAAGTTGCCATTCTTATCGCGGATATGTGATATATTATATTTGTTCCTGCTTGTAAGCTTTCGTATGATATCATGCAGAGTCTTCATGTCGTTTTTACTTGCAGCTTTTTTCATTATTTCTTCTTGTTGGGCACGTCGAGCTCTTCTAGCAATTTTTTTGACCTCTTTGTTTTTTTTACCAGTAGAGCTTGTTTAACTCGTCCTTCTTATCTTCCCTTGTTTTCATTTGCCATTTGTGTTTTATTTTTTTCCATTCCGTAATCAAGTCCCATGTAATTTTGCTCATCCAGTCCTTCATTTGTGTCTTCTTCACTCCAATTGTTTCTAGCGCGGTTTCTTTTAGGATGTTTTTATATTCTAGCCATATTTGATTAACTGGCAAGAGCTCTGGTGGTTTTGTTTGGTTAAATTTAGTTTCAAGCGTTTGTTTGAATTCTTCTTGCGTTTCTGAACCGTCTTTTAACCCTTATACATTGTACTTAGTTTTAATAGTGGGTTTTTTTAGGTTTGCTTTTAATTTTATTCTAAATTTTGCTCTCGGCAGCATATGGTCTGAGCCTATGTCTGCTCCCCTCATTTTTCGGACGTCCAGTAAGGAGTTTTTACCTTTCCTGTCAATAGTGTGGTCTATATAATAATAATAATAATAATAATCGTTTATTTATTCAATGTTTACACATTATATGTTACAATAAACCAAACAATCTAACGGCTTAAAAAAAGAAATTAGTTAATAAATTGAGCAAGTGATGGGTGTATATCATAACTAGAAAATAAAACAACAGCAATTTATTTTCAATATAATAAGTTTTATCTACGACCACTACTAAAAGGAGGCCTTTTAGCGCTAGCTTATTTCACTAAAAGTGACGTTTTACAGTTTACTGTGTTTAAAGAAATCAGCTGTTTACTTTTAGCACACGGGCTAAAAGTGAAGTGAGGTTATAAAACTACAATTTCGAACTGCAAGTGAAGTTCTAAAGCTATTCCAGTTGCTTCTTGCGTTACAGGTAAAGCGTTTTTGAAATAATTAAAGCGTTATGTAATGAATACAGTCATATGTGGAGTATCAATAATTAAATTTCGTAACTCACCTTGACAGCACGGGCGTGGCCAAACAATCGCCCGCACGGCGTAGCCTACTGTTTATTATGACATAAATTAAAAGTGTCCCAGATGCGAACCTTTCTTAAATCGATATTTATGGATTAATAACGGTAAAATTAAGGTCGTAGATAAAATATTGTATACAACGCGTGCTAAAAGTCGTTTATGCGCGAGACATGAAAATTATGAAACGAAGCCGAAGGCTGAGTTTCATAATTTTCATGTCTCGCGCATAAACGTCGACTTTTAGCACTTGTTGCATAAATAGCTATTATCTACGACCACTACTAAAAGTAGGCCTTTTAGCGCTAGCTTGTTTCACTAAAAGTGACGTTTTATAGTTTACCGTGTTTAAAGAAATCAGCTGTTTACTTTTAGCACATGTGCTAAAAGTGAAGCGAGGTTCAAAACTACAATTTCGAACTGCAAGTGAAGTTGTAAAGCTATTCTAGTTGCTTCTTGCGTTACAGGTAAAGCGTTTTTGAAATAATTAAAGCGTTATGTAATGAATACAGTCATATGTGGAGTATCAATAATTACATTTCGTAACTCACTTTGACAGCACGGGCGTGGCCAAACAATCGCCACCGCGGCGCAGGCCTACTATTCATTATGACATAAATTAAAAGCGTCGCAGATGCCAACCTTTCTTAAATCGATATTTATGGATTAATAACGGTAAAATTAAGGTCGTAGATAATAGTTATTTACTATACAAGTGGGATAACAGCATCATTAATATACGTGTGTGTAATCACACAAGTATATTAATGATGCATTATCACACATGTATTGTACAAAAGTTTATCTACGACTGCCTAAAATTGAGAAAAGTGCATTAAGAGAAATGTCAGATCTGTCATTTTCAAAAATATTTTAGTAGGCAAATGTCATTATGTCATTCATTTGAACTATTTCAGTTAGATAATGAAGTCATTACACAACTCAGTTGCGTAATGAAACCATTACATAACTGAGTGGTGTAATGAGCTTCATTACCTAACTGAAATGGTGTCAAATGAGTGACGTAATGAGTTACTTATTTCACTGAAGTAGATAAAATATTGTATGCAACGCGTGCTAAAAGTCGTTTATGCGCGAGACATGTTATGAAACTCAGCCTTCGGCTTCGTTTCATAATTTTCATGTCTCGCGCATAAAAGTCGACTTTTAGCACTTGTTGCATAAATAGCTATTATCATAACATGTACCGATTTTTATATCTATATTTGAATTCTTTTACAGTTTACATTTGGTTCTTGTCTCTCCCCCCTGGTGAGATCCAGGTCATGTTATGAATATTTTTGTGTTTGAACATGCTACCCCCTACTATCAAGTTATTGACTGCACAAAAATCTAGGAGTCTATTTCCACTATCGTTAACAATGCCTAATCCCTCCTTTTCTATGTATTATCGCTGCCTATTTTCGCATTGAGATCCCCCAATAGTATTTTTATGTCTTTTTTGTATTTCTTTTGAATTGCGTCAAATGCCGCTTGAAGTTGTTCGTAGAATTCCTCTTTAATTTCTGGTTCATTTACGTTAGCTGTCCGAAATCTAGCTGTGATTATACGTTCCGATACTGGTTCCCATTCTAATATACAGTTTTTACCCTCCCTGTTTAGCATTAGCGCTACTCCGTGTTCATGTTTTAAATTTTCGCAAATTTTGCCAGAATAGATTAACTTGCCGCCCTCCAACAATTTCATTTCGCCGCTCCCTGTCCACTTTGTTTCGCTTAACCCAAGAATTGTTATTTTATACCTATCCATTTCCTTCCTAATTTGGTTCAAATTACTTGCTTCGAGAATGTCCTGATATTCCAGCAGCCAAAATATGTGACTTTGCGTATATCTATTAAATTAATTGATTTATTACCTGTGCATTCGTTTTGCCTTATTTCATTGCGGTTGTCTGCGGTTCATCCGCCCTCCAACTTGTATTTCTATTCTTTTTTTTGTTCCTTCACGAGCAGTCGGAGTTGTACATTTTCGGATCTCAATGCGTTATTTTCTTTTTTAACCTCCATTAATTCTTTCTGGAAGTTATCGATCTTAGTTTCGATTCTTTCCGATCTTTTATCCTATTTTTGTGCTAAGTTGTTTTATAAGTTCTTCCATTTTTAATTTTTGCTTTTGTATATTATTATTTTAAGCCCCTTTGCTTTTATTTGCTTTGTTTTCCGTATCGGGGGCGTCGGCCCGACGTCTGCAATCTTGCGCTGGCAGGTGCACAGCTGATGACCTTGAGCTGGCATTAGCAGTGCCGGGCGGTTTATAACATGCGACCTTGGGCTTGCTCGCCCGTTCTGCCGACTTGGCTTCTTATTTCTAATTGGTCGTTTTTCTAGTCTTGTCCTTGCTCCTTCTAATGCACTGCACTTTTAGGATCTTAACACGCACTTTGTGGGTTAACACTTGCACGATATTATAGGCGTATTCGAATTTAAGCACATAGGGCTGTGCCGGCACGACTGCTCTCTTTCGCGCGCACAGCGCACCTGTAGTTCAGATTAATTAAGTGAAACCATTTTCTTCAGTTAAAGTATATTATGGTAAGTCTTTACTACCCTATGTCGAAAACACGAGGAGCCAAAGCTCTCAATGCATGTATTTGCCTCTATATGTTTGTGTATAATAAACATGCACCTTGAAACGGCATTGGACTTATGTGCAGAGGCATTTTTAGCAGATCTTCCGAGGTTTATCTCGCAAAGAGGCTGTTGTTTGTACGACACTAATTTCGTTAGTGCTCAACGGTATAATCTGATGCAACAAACATTGAAACGCGAAGAACAGCAATGACACTTTAATTCTCACTCGGCGCCCCACTTGGGTGGTATATAGGAGGCTGGTATTAAATCTGTTAAGGCGCACCTAGCTAGAGTCATTGGTAACCATAGTCTTATTTACTTACGAGGAACTTAATACTAAATTCGCGTCTTCTGACTGAAAGTGGTTCAGATCCCAACGATTGTTACGTTTTAATCCCAGGAAATGTTTTAACATTAAAGCCCCTAGCGGTCATGACTCACCAAATTGTAATAGATGACCCCATGAACCGCTTAACTCGTTGGCAACTCTTTAAGAAGACTTTCGGAAACGGTGGCACCGTGAATATCTTCACACTTTTCTACAACGCCACAAATGGCCACTTGTCCCATGGACATTAGTTCTTTTCGTAGATGATACGGTTCCACCTTTAATCTGGCGTCTGGGTTGCATCCTGGTCTTGATGGTATTTGTCGTGGCGAAACTGTTGATACCAAACAGGGATCAACTCAACGCGCTGTAGTAAAGATATGTTCTCTTCCTAGTTTTTACTTTGTAGGTTAATTTAAGATGCGTCATATTTTGGTGGGCGACTATGTTAGATTTATAAATGATTTATTAATGCTGGTTGTAATTACAATTTAGGACTATAAATAAATAGGTACGCTTCCTACTTGCTGTACTTACAATTCGTTTGGGTCTTTACCCCTAAAATCCTCCCCGCCTAGCTTACAGAAATTACCCATTTTTGTGAAGATTTTTGCTGAAAACTTCGTGTAGATAAGACACTCGTCTTTTCGTATCTTTTCGTGTATATCTTACAAAACTCTTTCCTGTTTTTCACGTCGATTTGAAGATGACGTACTTGGTGCAAATTAAACCATTATGTTCTTTTGCAATAGTTATTTACGGTAAATGTGTGGTACATTACAAATAAGTCCCGCGACGAACAAATAAGGTAACAAATTACAAATTATCAAGCACAAGTACGCCGGAAAATTTCAAACTTGAGAGGAAAGATTCTTTTGCCAGAATTACTGGTATCTCCGATTGTATGTTAATTATTATTAAAATGCCAATTCAAATAGCATTATAATTAGTAATGTGGGTTGCATATACTACTCTATTTGTTCGCTGCGGCAGCTGTAGGTTCAGCTTGACCGTTGTCAACATGTCAACTTGTCATTTAATTTTCGTACCTCGTAAATTTATGAGATAACAAATGTCTTCTTAAGTTATAATTAACGTTAAACAAATATATTACTTTAATCGAACTGTGACATAAAATAACCTAATTTCATGACACATATTTTTTCATGCCTTACTGGATTACATTTCTTAAAAATAAAATTGTCGAATCTAGATTACATTGGAAATAATATTTTGGGTTGCATAACTTTGTCCGCAGTATTAAAAAATAAAGTATGGCAGATAGAGTAGATGCCCCTCCTACAAATGGGCGCTTAATTTGAATAGAATATTGCTATTGGTAACCCGATTGTACACAACTCAATTTAGTTGACATTAAACAAGTTTTGAATTCTCTAAGTTTTTCATTTGTAACGTGTATAACAGGTTTCTGCAATCTATGCTCCTTCTAGTAATTTAAATTTTATATCTGTTCGTAGAACGAAGTATAGATCACTAATATGACATGACAGAAAATTTGAATTAAAGGGCCATGACCTTTTTGCTGTCTTTTTGAATGTCATAATCAATGTATTATGTTTTTATATACGTTAAGGCCTACCATATTTCCTTATTTTTGTCCTTTTGTCATGTTTTTAGTGGGCCAATTTATTCTTACCTAGATCAGAACCAGTCGAGTTTCTTTAGTTAAACATTACAGACCTTTACAATTTCAGAAATAGTTGTCAAAGTTGACTTCCGTATAACCTCTACATTATACAAACATCGTATTATCAAAGAGCATATATGCTCTTTGGTATTATCTAAACCTTTAACAAAATCATATACTGCGTTTAACGAAAAGATTAATTTAGTAAACGCCCCTCCACAAATAAGCGCTAAATTTGAATATAGTATAGCTATCGGTAAGCCGGTTGTACACAACTCAATTTTATTTCAAATGATACTTTTATCAAAGAGCATAGGTATACATAATTGCTTTTATATTCCCTCGAATGTTTAATTTGTAACGTGTAAAACTGGTTTTGCGCAACAAGGCCATCCCAGTAATGTGAGTTCTGAATATATATAATAAACGTACTATAACAATCATTAATCGACTTTTAATGTTGATATTTGTTGGGCTGCAGATCTTACTGACTCGGTTCGGTGAATGAAGTATGGTTATTGACACTGCGTCATAGAAACATACAGTTTCGGTGGTTTATCGTTCTCAGATGGTTTGCATTTTTTAAACTTCGACACTTTGTATCTCTGAAATGGTCAAGAATCGGATATTTGTTTATTAACATATTCGATTCAAAATTATATCTTTTGTAATATCCTAAAATATTTCTCAATTACTAAACGCTCCGTATATCTTAAAGGCATTTCGGATTTCAAAATTTTTCGTAGTATTATCAAAGTGTATTTATAGCCTGGTCAAAGAAGTTGTAGTTTGTTATTCATCGGGCCTTATGATAATGTTAACCCTCATACATAAATTTTCCCTTTTCAGGGGTTAAACTAATCCCCTCCCCTATTTTAATTCAAAAAGAACTCACCAACCTAAACATTTGGGTAAAAATAGGTCATTGGCCTAATGTAAGGGAAGGAAGGATAGTATACAATTGTAGCCAGTTTATTAGTTATAGGGGTGAAAACGATAAGTAACAAACATAAAC
>CALNHX010011728.1:0-30067 GCA_940337035.1 Agriotes lineatus
GTAGTATTAATTGTAAGAAAAGCTATTATGCACTAAACTTCTGTTAATTTTATCTTTTACAAATTAAGTTATAATTTTTTTTTAAGATCTTAAATCATGTATATATTTTTTGTTAGACTTTCTGAAGAAACTATAAAACTTGAATTGTACCTAGTTGCAGTAGATATTAAAAGACAAACACCTGTTTGTTTGACTTTAATGCAGTATGCTTAAGTCACCGCTTTTATGTTATGCTACAGTATGCAAACTAAAATTTATATGCTGTTTGCATTGACAGGCTTAAGATAGTATTTATGGATTTTTAGATTATTTTTGATAATATTCATAAGTAAAAAGTTGCATTTTATTATGGTTTTATAGTAAAAAAGTTAAATAAGAAAATTCATTCAAGCATGTAAAATTTATTATATTACAAAGATTTATATTATATTAAATGCTATTATCTCCAAGTTAAGGCAGGCTATATGTATAAAAATAATATTAAATAAGCTTAAAGTAGTGTTTTTAAGTCTAGTAAATCAGTGAATATATTTATAACCAGTTTAGGCAAAATAAGATAAAATGATATTATAGTAAACAAGTTATTAAAAATTAGAATAAATCTACTAGGACTTTACGAAAAAAAAATTCAGCAGTAATGCAAAAATATAATTTCGGTAATTATAATCTTAATATTGAGTATATACATAATACTTAGATTTACTTTCAAGACTTTAGCTATCAAAAGATTGCATATAGAAAGTAAATTACTAAAACAAAAATTATACCATAGGCAATAAGTTAATAGCAAGCAGACTGAAAATAGAAAAAAATGTATAAGCAAAACCATAGTGAGGGCTGCTATACTTAATTTGGATTATTAGATTACAAAATGTTGAAACTTATATCTTAAATCTAATTATTCTTGTTATATTGTATATCTGTAATGCTTAGCAAGATATATAGTGAAGATCTAAACTATAGAAAGTATTAACAGCTATTATTAATAATAACTAATACTTATAACATATTGTATATAGTAGATGAACTAAAATTATGCTTATAATACTTTATTAATTAATTTATTAATCATATTCGCTCAATTATTATAATTAATTAAAGGAAAATCACAATAGTCTTTATTACAAAACTGTCAAAGATTATAATACATAATATACTACAAATAACTATATGTTTTATCTGTTTAAATTAAAATATACTTTCAGATTAATATATAATGTAAAAATAAAAAAAGTCAAAAAAAAATTGGTTATAGGAAAGCGTTTTCAAAATTAGAAAATATTTTTACTTACCAGTAAGTTTGGAGTATTACTGATTTTAATTGCTAGTAAATAATATGCAGGTCTTTACAAATAATGTAATTTTGTATGCAATCAGGTGTTTATTTTATATACATAAACAGAGTAAAAAATTGTGATGATAAAATCTGGAGTGCCAAGTAACAAGGTTTTTACAGTATATATTCATTTACTTGCTTTAGTGTTTTGTTAACTAACTTTTTTACTAAATCAATCTTTTTTATAATCTCAGTACTAACTTAAATGCTTGATTATTCACTAAAACTTTACAAATTAAAACAGCCTAAATTTAACTTAGTATTAGCTTTTCTATGTCAATGAGTTTTTGCCTTTGGCATTTTTTGCTAACAATATAAAACTACTTATATTATGCTTATATAACTTATTATATACCAATTTTAGCCTAAAAAATAAGTATTTAATACTCCAATTAAGTATGTTTTTATCAAGATGATGCAGTTAAACTATTAGATATAAGTATAATTAGTTTATTAAAATACTAAAAAAAGTTATTGTGAAATTATACTACTATTATAAAAGTTTACTTAAGTTTTTACTTTAACTTTGTTTTTTATAAAAAAAGTATTTATAAGATATGTTTAACAATTTTTTACTATAAAAAAGTGTCAATATTTAAAAACATAAAAGTCTTAAAAAAGATAAATAAGCTGTCAATAAATATTATAAAACTAACAAAGAAGCTATTGACTAAACAAAAGCATATTATAATATTAAACATAATATGAAACTTACACAATAAATCATTATTTTTTTAATTTTTCTAATAGTTATCTTTATATTTAAATTAATAACATAATTTGAAGACTAATTAGCTAAGTCTTCTGCCTAAATAAAATAAAAAAAAAGTGTTTGATGTAATATGACTTTCTACTTAATTATAAAATTTTTTAAGTTGCAAAACATTTTTTTATTGAAATTATTCTAGTGCTTTTTCTAATATAATTGATATACAGTTTTGTATTTTATATTATAAAAGATACCAGTGATTAGTTTGATTAGTGAAAAGCTAGTACTTAACTTTTTTTTTGTATTAAACCACTGCTTATTTTATTGTTTAATTCACAATGTTTCTCAAGATTTCTATAATAACCATTAATAAGTTAAAAATTTAAATAAAAAAGTTTTTTAATTGTTAAAGTCTAAAGATATAACTTACCATAAACTTAGAAATAAGTATCAGAAGTTGAATATGCTAGATAGGACCAAAAAGTGCCATGACATTATTCCTCTATTTCAGTTTTAGCTTCTTTGCATACTACAAAGGTCAAGCTTTTTATTTAAAATTAAAGAATACCAAGAAAATTTGTTTTATCAATTTACAGTAATTATGCATTAGAAATAGTTTTAATAAGATCTATGCGATTTTTTTTTGAATGATTATAAGTTTGGTTATGGTTTCTTCTTGGTCCTATTGTAGTATGAAAACTATTTATAATAAAAATAGCTAAAATTAGCTTAAGTATCTATTTTTTACCTTAAAATTTATAAATATTAAAAAAATTAAGGCTTTAGCTAAGCAAAATATCCATAAACTTATTTAAAAATTAATTTTAGAAAAAATAAGGCTAAAAAATCTTTTTTCTTATTACATAAAAAACTAATTGTTGTATAAAGAAGATATCTACCATCTTTATTTTTACTTTCTTTTAACCTTTAATGATAAATCATTAATAACCATAGTTTAGAACCCCTCTTAGCTCATTAAGCTTTTAGCATTTTTCTGTTTAATATTATAATTTCATGTAATTTAAGAAAGTTTTAATAAAAATGATCCAATACAGTTAAAATACTTAAATTTTAATGAATCTCTTTATTGCAATTTTTAGTATTTTTTTTTATGAAAGTTTAGCAATATTTAATGCTAACAAACAGTTCTTAGTGATTTAAAAAATAAATAATTTGTTTACTAACTTCTTTTTACATTGCTTTTATAATTTAATAGTCAGAAAAATTTAGTCTGTAGGCTTTTTAAATCTTATTTAAATTTTTACTACTAAAAACTGCAACTTAATAAGCATTAAATCATGATTTTAAAATAATATCTTATGCTTAATTTTTTTTTTAGTAATAGAAAGTTGTTTAAATATAAGGCAAACTGAATAAGGCATACAAACTGCCAGAAGTTTTACTTTGTAAGACTAAGTCTTTCTCACATTAAAAAAAGCTGAAAAAAAAACTTAATTATAATTTTATATTTTTACATTTTATATAAAATATAAATTTGGTAATTTATGTTTTTATTATAGTTAATGAAATCTAATTTATTGCTAGTAATTTAAATTACTAAAAACTTTTTTCACAATGATTTTTTTATATTAATGAATGTAGTAAAAAAAAAGCAGCTTTGTATTAAAAAAAGAAATTTTTAAAAATTTTAAGCTTAAGTGTTTAAAAGTTTTTTATTAAAGTTATAATAACATCTGTATACTTTTTTATTTATAAAAAGTAATATTAGAGCTGCTAATAAAACTATAAATTTTAAGAAAGGTTATTTTGCTAATAAAATTAAGTTTAAAGTAAGCTAGATTAATCTGACATGTTATATTAAGGTATAATAACTTTTAGTGAAGTGATAACATCAGGACATTTTATATTTTAATTTAAAATTTATGATATAAAATACTATATATTAAAAAGTTGTAAGCTTTTAAGTATACTTAAGCCTGAAGGTACAGATAAGCAAATAGTATACTTTAAAAATAAAAATGGTAAGGACAAACAATATATCTAGTAACCCTTAGATCAGCTTATTTTGCTTATATATTTAAACATCTCTCTTTAATTCTTCTTTCTATTAAAAACATTATATTACTTTAATCTTATTCTCTATAAAATGTACTATAACCCAAAGTAGACAAAATTAATTGCGTAAATTAAGTAGCATAATTTTTCTAAATATAATAAGTAAGAAAACATCTATATATATAATGTTGAAGTTTATAGTAAATACATAAAATGTACACAATTTACAGAAATTAATATTTACTATATGCTATATCAGTAATAAAGAAATATTAAAATATAGTAAACTAAATTTTTTTTAATTTTTTTTATGTATTTTTATTAATTACTAGCTAAAGCTTAAGACAATTAAATAAGGCAGGCCAAAACTTTTATTAAAAAAAAAGATAAGCTTATTTGCAGAACACTACTTTATTAGTTATAAGCTATACATTAGCTAAGTCTGGTAGTTTTTATATTCTACACGTTTAGCTATAATGATTTTGTTATTTTAAACAGCAGTTTTTATAATACTTTTTTTATTCTTAGGACCAAAATAGAATTTTATTTTGTTTTAAAGACAATAAAACTATATATTGTCTCAGACCAATATTAAAAAACTTAAGTTTAGCATAAGATCTGAAAAGTACATGTTTAGTAAGCCAACTATAGAAAAGTTGTGTAAAAATCTTAGACATTGTAGTACAAAGTCAAGTCATATCTTTAGATCTCTAACTATATATTATAACTATAATCTTTCCTAAAACTTAAAGTTTTAAAAACTTTATACAATATTATAAGATACATATACCTATAGCACTTTTTTTTACTCTTAATAAACTACTAGATTTAATTTTAATATATTTTTCACTCTTTAAAATATTAAACTTATAAATTTACATTAAGAAAAAATGTTTAGAAATTCTATAAAAGAACATTAGTTTGGTCATATTACTATTTTTTTAAAAAATATAAAATAATAAGGGATTTAAATGTGTAATTAATATTTTATATTATACTTACAATATGTGTTTATAATGAAAATTCTATATTCTCAGGAATAGTAAAGACAAACTTTATAATGTCAAAAATCACATGTTGTTCTTATGCAAAAATTTTCTAGTCTTACCTTTTTTTTAACTTTTTTATATTATAATATTACAATAACTATACTCTGTTAAAAGTTTTATTTATTAGCTTTTTTTAATTAATTTAATAGAACACTCATTAATATCTATACTTGGGCACTATAAAATAATTTTAAGACAAAAACATCACAGGTTAATAATATAAGATAAAAAAAAATGTTTTTGCTAACAAGTAGTCTATTTTTTTTTTTAAAAGCTAATTTTATTAGTAGATATAATTTTTTATTAAGAAATATATAATATAAAAACTGTAAAAGTTAATATACTTTGAAAGATATATTGTGGATTTTTTATACTATATTTGTTAGATTAAAGTATATCAGGTATGGTTTAATTATTTTTAAAATTTTCTTTCTTTTTTTTCTATATAAACAAATTTAATAATTATATATTTAAAAATCTAATCAGTATCTCATAATCTAATTGATTAATTTAATTTATGTTGCCTAAAAAGATTGTGATAGCAGCAATATTATAACAATACTTAGTAGACATTAATATAGTAAATAAGTATCTTTTGATAATAGTGTAGCTTGTTTAATTGGCTTTTATAATGTTTAATTTTATAGATCTTAATAAAAGTTGAGCCACTTTTATAAATTATGATACTACTATGGTAAATGCATTTTATTAGAAGATAGGTATGTTAAAAAAGGGTCTTTTAGTGGGTTTAAGGATTGCTAAACTTAATAAAATTAATAAATTAGCATCAGAGTAAGATCTATTTAAGTCACAAAGTGAGCCTTAATTTTAATGTATCTTTTAGGGAGTTTTTATATTGCCTTTTACTTTCTAAAAGAAGATCTAGATAGTGGAATTAAAATAGTATTTTTTTTAAAAATTAAATATATATGGGCTTATATATTTATAATATTTTTGCTGCCTTTAGTTTATATAAAACATCTTAATTTTTGTTAAAATTTTAAGTTCAATTTTTAACTCTATTTTGGATTTTGCTATCAAAAACTGAGTTTTAGCTGGTGTTTTATTAAATGTAACTATTTAAGAATTTTTTAAATTAAACTGTTATGATGTTATTTTTCTTAATTAAATAGATCATTTATAATAAAAGGATATGCTAACTTGACTAATTAACAAAAAAAAAATTTTCTTAGTAAGAAGCAAAGTTTATTTATTATATAACAATTACAAGTTTATTAATAAAAACTACATATTATTTTCAATTTAGTAGTTTTCACTTATTTTTTTTATATAAAATTAGATTTAGTTTAGTCTAAAAACTAGAAAAATTATCTTTAAATAGAATGTTAACAAAAAACATAAAATTACCTAGGTAAGATTTTTTAATTTGAAAATATCAGACTATACTTAAAACCTATCATATATTCTTGCTTTATATAGAGAAAAAAACAATTTTTATAACAAGAACAATAGGCGTTTTTTGTAGCCACATTTTTTGCTTTTTTTTTTGTTATACATTGCATTAATATAATTTTTGGCCCACCTAAACTAAATAAAGTTTTTTTTTTCTGTTATGTCTGTTTACAATTATTTTACAAGATGCTTTGCTTATCTAAAGAACATAGGTTTGTAACTAAAAGAGTACGTTTTTAATTAGCCTCTATATATGATAAAGTTATCTTGCAATTATAATAATCAATTTTAAAATTCTAAACTTGGCCTAAAGGATAAATGACTAAAGTTAGCTGTTATATATTTAAAACTTTTTCTGAATTATTAATATTAATATATTCAAAATTAATTATGAGCTAAAAGAAATTAGCTTTCTAAAAAAAGTAAAAAAATTCTAATATTTAGGAAAGACAATACTAAGCAATTTTACTTAAAACTAAATATTAAAGGCTTTTTACTAGTTTTTTTATTAAGCACTATATACTAAACTATGTAAATTTTACAAAAAAATAATATTTATTTTTAATTTTTTACTTATAGTAAGAATAGTAAATAAATATAAAAAATATTATGTATAAAAATTTGTTTTAATTATAAGAAACTTAATATTAAATATGGTTATAAAATTAAAATTTTAGATTTGTTAATACATAAGTAAATGTGTTTCTAAGCTTACAACTTGATAAAAAGGTTATCTAATAATTATACAAAAGGTTTACAGATCATAATAATAATACTCTACCATATTGTTAATATAAAATGAAAAAGAGAATGGAAATAACAATTTAGATGTAACCTAAATAAGTAAAATATAAGGTGATACAATTTTTATATTTATAAATAAACTTTTTAATCAGCAATTTTTTAATTATACTGTAATATGTAATCTTATATTATGATAGCATTTTATTAATCTTATCATTAATTTTTTTAAATAATTAAATATAACTTAGTTCACTTTTATAAACTTTCTAAAAAAAATTAGTCTTTAATTTTAGTTAAGTCTCAAATTCTTAAAAATCTATCTAAGTTTTTTTTATAAACATGTCTAAAATCTTCTTTATATATATTCTTCAGTGTAATTATTTTTAAACAATTATAATTATAAAAAGATTTATGATAATTTCCCCTAACACGGAAGAATTGTAAACAAAGTAGAGCAAAAGTAATATTAGAATTTTACACAACTACTATTTTATAAATACTAAAATATATATATTTTAAGCAATTATTTATTAATTTGTGTATAAGATATAAGATCTTATAAACTAAATATGTATAAAATTAGCCTTTAAGCAAAAATATAGGCAAAAAGAACTTAGACTAAAAGATAGGTAAATATATACATGAAATAATTATCTTATGAAATAATTATCTTGAGACAACCACAATTTTTTTTTTTTTGTTAAGTAAGGCAACTATGTTAAAAAATGTTTTAAGCTAAGTTTAAATAAATATAAAAAAGTTAATTTAATTTTTATTAAGTTTTAAGTTTTTATAGTTATGATATTATTAACTAAAGAGAACAAAATCAAGGCTTTTATTTATTAAATTTTAATTTAGATTAAACTTAATCTGATTATGTCTTAATAAAATATTTACAGATCTAAAAGAAAGAAAATTTTATTGTGGTAAATCCATTGACAGAATACTGACTACTAATAGTATAATTCTAAAGTTTTAATTTACTAATAGTGTCAATTTCACTGAACTTTTATAATAGCAATAGTTTTATCATGTTATGCCTAAAGGCTTCAAAGTGTTTATATTGTTATAAAAACAGTAAAAGAAATTAAATTAAAAACAAGGACGTCTTATCAAATTAATTCAAAAAGTAATTGAGCTCCATTAGTATCTTTTTAGAGATTAAACATTTATTAAGATATTTTTTTTTTAGTGCTTATTTGCTATTAGTATGTAATAGAAGAAATAAAGCTTAAATTGATTTTAGAGTCAAAATCTATAAAGCTTTACATGATTGACATACCTAACTTATGTTTTTGTTAATTTAGACAGTATAAATACTTATAATTAATAGATCATCTTTTACACTTAAAAACTGTATTTTATATAAATTTTTTAAAACAATTAACTACAGTACTTATACCTTTACTTTTTTATGTTTAAAATATCGAGTTAATTATATTATTTATACTATTTTTTTATATATTTATTTTTAGATAGATAGATAAATTAGATAAATCATAAAATTTGTTACTTACCTATACTTCAATATTAAATAAAATATATATTTGATCTACTCTTATAATAACTTTTAGACTTACTTAATTAAGTAGTGCTTAAACAAAACTTTTATTACCTCTTACAAAACATTAAAAAAAATTTGTGCCATCTGTGATATAAAAATTATAATTATGACTAAACTATAAAACTCTAACAATAATTTTAAAAATTTTGCTATGAAAACTTTTGTAAGATTTGTAACCCTAAACAAGTTGTAAATAGAGGAATATATAAAAAACCCTTAATATTAGTTAATTTTAAGTGCAAAAATATACTATATAAAACATAAGTAATCACTATATTTGGTTATAGCCCTCAAGCTCAATAAAAATAGAATTTAAAGGTTTAGAATTTTTTGCTTCTGTAAAGAAGATTGTGCAACTAATTTATATTTTTATTTTGTAAATTAATTATATCATCACACTAAAACTAGCAGCTCTGTAAATATTTTTTATAATTTTTTTTACTTCTACTAAATAGATGATAGTTTAGTTTTAATTAAATATAAAATAAGAAAAAAGTTTGTATATATACGACATAAATCTCTACTTTAACATTTTACATAATAAAAATTTTATGGACAAACAGTATGATTACTTAGATTTCTAGTATTATATATGTCTTAGATATAAGCTGACTGCAACTATAAATAAAAAAATAAGTTAAGCAAAGTGTCTTCATTATTTATATTTACAACAAAAGCTAATCAATTTTTATAGTTTTTGCAATACAAACATGTATTAAGACTAATTAAAATTCATATTTAAGCTGCATACAAGTAACTATATGATAATAAGTAGAATTTTATTTTGTTAAACTTTAAATAAACTAAATTATATCTCTTTATAATCTATTAAACATTTAAACATAAATTTAAGAATTAATGCTAATAATATTTTAAAAATTGTTCAGTATAACTTTTTATTTATACATCAAGGAGTGTATATTAAACTAAATTTTCTATATAGGTTTAAGAAAGAGTATATCTAAAATAATTGTGACCAAGCGTATCTATAAAGAAAGAATATTAGATAACTTTAATTTATTATTAAGGACTATAGTTATGTATATTGTATTTTGTAATTTAAACTTATAGCTTAAAAAACCCTTATATATAATTATTTTTCTAATCTTTCTTATTTTTAACTAAAATTATTAAATAGTTTTTTTTCAAGATAAGAAGTTTGTGCTTAACTTCTAGTTTTTTTAAAAAAAAAAATTTACTGACTAGTTTTTTCATTTTATATATAATTTAACATGTTTGATCTAGTATAATTTCAGATATTCTAAATCATACCACTATAGTAAAAATTGTGAAACAAATTTTTTTTAGCTCTTGAAAATTCATTTTATATAGACTTAACATTTATAATTTTTATATATGATAATGACAATAGCTTTCTTATTATATAGCAAAATAGCAAAATATTTAATATAATCTTAAATTATCACAATTAGCTTTAGTGTAGTTTGACTTAGTATATTTAAACACTAAAAAATTTGGACTTTAATTATCATGACTTAAAAAATTACAAAGTCTCTTATACCATATAAAGTAATAAAAAGTTACAAAGCAATTTTTTCTTAAGTTTATGATATAAAGAGGAACATATTTTTTTTTATCTAAGTTATGTTTAAATTTAAAATTAAACTTAGTTAGTTGCTTTAAAGAGATAAGAATAGTCTAAAACAATAGAATTATTTTCATTTTTTGTAGAACTTAGAAGATAATGCTTGAAATTTAAAGCTTGTTTCATATACTGTAAAAAAATGTTTCTAAAATGTAATTAGTTTAATTTAAGCTTTAAATTTTAAACTTTTTTTAAAAATTTAGCTATATAAACTATATATTCAAGTTTATTTATATCTCTATGCACTTAAATGATATGTTCAAACAATCACTAGAACACTTAAAACTTGATTTGCAAATATTATTTTCCTGAGTTTTAAAACTAGATATTTAATAGCTAATGCAATTTTTAAGAAAAAACTGCAACTAAGGCATGTAAAACTAGACTAAATAATGGAACATTTTTTTTTATAAATTTCTAGTATAAGATATATTAACTTTAATGATTCTATAACTTTTTTTTGTCTGTTATGATCTAAAACTAAGCTTTTTTTTATTTTATTTATAATATAATAAAAAATAATTTTTTATTTAATTATAATAGCATAATCTACATTCTCTGAAAAATAACAAGGCAAAAAAACCTAAATATTATGTATATGAAGTTAGATGGAGAAATAATGCAATAGATAATTTTAGATTTAGTAATTTTATCATGCTAAAAACTTGTAAGCTTACTTTGTGAATTCTCGATCTACAATTTAACTTGTTAAGTACATATAAAGTTTTGTTACTGCTTAGCTTTGTATAAATTAAGGCTGTTATGTATTAAAAATACAAAAAAGACTTAAAATTTAGATTTGTGCATTAATTTAATTTAAAAATAAAGCTGGCTAAAGAAAACCAAACAATTCTAACATAAATTAATTAATTTTTGCTAAGTTTTTTTTAAATCCTTACAATAATAATTTAATTATATTTTTTTGTACATGTATTATTAGTAAATTATTCTTGCAAATCCTTTCCTAATAAAAAGGTTACTATAGCAAGGTAATATTTATAAACTATAAGTTTTAACAAAAATAAACTTTTTTTTAATATAAATTATGTTTTAAAAATAATAATAAAAAATTTATTTATAATTTAGGTAAATATTTTAATACTTAAAGACTTAGTTTATTTAATATAAACTTAAAAAATTCTATAGTAAAAGACTGATTAGTAATTTTTTAAATTAAATCTTAATAAAATAGTTCAAATTTAGCAGAAACTATAATATGTGCTAATTATCTTTATTTAATTTTCATTTATTTCATTTTTCTTACAATATCTTAATAGTAATCAAATATTATTTTACAATATTATAATCTAAAATAACCAAATAATATATTTTGTCAGTTTTTTAATATTATACAATATTTCTATGATTTGTCTTATATAACTAAAAACATCACTATAAAAGTAATGTATAATAAGCCACAAGTTTAGTTTTTTTATAAACTAGTGCTAATTAGATTAGGTTTCCTATATCTTAAGTTTATATTAGTTATGATTATAATAATCTTATTTTTGCTTTAACATCTAAAATTATTATTATTTTTATAAAATAAAAATACTACCAAAATAAACAAACAAAAAAGTCCAGCTAATGCACCAATTTAAACATATTTGCATAACATTCCTTATACCTGCTTTAACTTTTTTGTTTATTGCAATAAAGCAGTGGTAGCAGCATCAAGTTTTACAAAAGGATTAATTTATTCTTTTACTTAATATTTTTTTATATAAAAACTTTATTGTTAAGACAATTTTTTTTCTTTTTTAAGTTGTCTTTGTTTATACAATATATCAATTTAACTCTATGTTACAATTAAATAAATCTTCTTCGAAATAAAATAAAGAAAGTTTTATGCTACAGTATAATAATTATTTTCTTTCTGTACAGTATCAATATTTTAATCATATGTAACTAATTATGATGCCATCTAGCCCTCAATATTTACTATGAAAAACTTATAGATAAAGGAAGGAACTTAAAACTTAGTGATTTACTTAAAAACATTAAAGCTTAGTTAGTTGAAATAAATAGTTACTTTAAGGATAATAGTAAGTGCTTACTTCCTTAGAGGGTTAGCTTACAGCTGGTGTAACAAATTTTTAAAAAAGTCTGCACCTAAAGTTGGGCTATAAATAAAAAGAAATTTTTTGTCTATTAATTTTACAAGTATACTAAATTAGCTATTGCATGCATATAAAACAATTTAAGGTAGACAGGGACAGCTAATAAGTAATTTTTTTTGCAAACAAATCTGTGCTCTTGCTTGTAAAATTTTTGAGATATAGAGATATGGATTGTCAATTTTTATAAATGGCTGGACCATAAGATCAATAACTATAAGATTTTACCACCCTAAAGAATATATCACAAAATGTATGATGTTAAACAAAAAAACTCATCACTTGCAATGTTACTGTATTTTAACAAAGCAATGGCAAAGGAAAGGCAATGATGAAAGTAAGAGTTTTATGTAACAATTTAAGCGAAATTATAAAAAAAGTCTAAAATCTTAATTTTTTTAATATAGTTGAAAAAATTGTTAAATTAACTTAAAAACTATTGTTTAATTCAAAAAATGTTAAGTCTTTCTATTAATTGCTCCCTAAATTTTTTTTGTAAAGAAAAAATCAAAAAACTTTTTATATACAATGATTTAGTGTAAAATATTGTAAGATTATAGTGTTAAAAAGTCTCTTGCTGTTGTTAAACTTTAGTACAAAATTAAGATCTAATATAAGTCTGCTTAAAAAATGATTACATTGTTTTATCCTGATTTAATTTTATAAAATTTGAGCTAAAATTTAATTTATAGACAATATTATAACTTACACTATCAATTTATTTTAGTCTGTTTATCTAAAATTCAACTTTATTGCAGGTTTAAGATAAAGATTACTATTTTAATTAAAATTAACTAAAATAATTATTTTGAGAGCCAGCAAAGAAAGTGTAAGGATTTTTTTTATTAAGTAAATAGCATTTTTTTTTATTAAGTAATTTTTTAAAATTAGTTAAATAAAGAGAACAGCATTTATATAAACCATAGTAAAATTTAAATTAATTTTTTAGAGCAAAAATTTTCAAAAACAAATTGCCCTTTTTACTAAAAATGTTTTTTAAAAAGTTTTGACCATTTTTTTATATACCTTTAAAGAAAACTTTACTTATTTTAAGTTGCTTAATAAGTCAGATCTCAAAGTATTAAGCTTAAGCTAAATTACATTACCTTTTTAGCTTTATAAGTTTGACAAACTAAATAATGCTTACTTTTAAAAATCAGACCAAAGTCTTATAAAAAAAGTAGAAGCCAAGTAGCCATATGTTTTGTAATTATTTCTAGTAAATATAGGATAATTGAGCACTAAGTGCTGTTATTTTCCAAAATTATAAGAATAAGATTATAAAAAAGATTACAAATCTACTAACATAAGCCAATTTTTTTAGACTGGCCATATGCTAAATAGAAACATGTTTTAAAACAGTGAAAGGGATTTAAAACTACCTTTTACACTAAAAAAACTATCTTAAAGCTTAACTATATAACGTAAGCATAACATTTGCTTTTTGTTACTCTAAAATTTTAAATTTCATCTTTAAATTTTTTTTTCACTATGTTGCTGTCTGGTGTATATGTATCCTTGCTTTTTAGCAAAATTTTATTAAACTAAAGCTGGTATATTAAAAAACTTTTGTCATCAGCGCTATAGTCACTTTTATTTAACTAAGCAATAAGTAAACTTTATAAGCTCATTATTGTTAAAGGGTCTAATATTTTGCAATAAGGTTTCTAGATAATGGTTAAAAAATTTCAGGAAGCTAAATGATTACTTTATATTAGTCATAATAATATTTTTTCTTGTTTTTGTATAATTTACCTTTAAAATTATTTATTTTTAATAAAGGGCTCACTGATGAATCTTAATGCTTCATAAGGCTCATTTTCCCTTCATGTAGACCTTAAACTTTAACAAAGCTTTGTAACTATAAAAAAAATTACATGTTTTTTACTATATAACTAAGACCTAATTTAGAAAAACTATTATATAAAACTGCTTTTGACAAAAAAAAATAAGATGTTAAATTAAACTTCTATAGGTTAAGCTTGTTGTTTAAACTTATTAACGGCTAAGATCATAAAAAATAGTGCCACATAAACAACAAACAAAAATCTAAACTTATTAGGACTTATATAGCTTTACAATAATACAATTAATAGTAATGATAAAAAATTACTAAGTAAAGCTAGACATGTACTAAGTAAAAAATTTAAGTATAATTATAATGGGTCAACAGATAAAATAAACTAACAGCTCTAGAATATAAGAACGTATTTATTTTAGGTATTGGGCATAAATGAAAGTATGAGGAAAAAAGTTGAAAGTAGATAATACAGAATGAAAGGCAGACTTTGCTTAGTAGTGATTATGAGTGTAATTTGTAATACATTTGCACTAAAATATTTAAAAACTGCATGTAGGCATTAAAACTGAACTTGCATAGCGCAAGCATAAAAATATTATAATTTAAAGGTAGAGAAATTTAATAGTTTCATTAAAATTATTAAAAGAGTACTAAAATTAGCTTTGGCATATAGAGATTAAAAGAAAAAGTTATTAACAAATGTAAAATGTTAGCATAACCATAATGTGCCGTTATAAATACAGCTACCACAGATATTATATGTATAATGATTACAGTTGTGGCTAGATATATAACATAGATGAAACTTGAAAAAAGTATATTATATTTAGCACAACACCCCTTCTGCCCCTGATTAGAGCATATTTAAACAGCATAATTGGTTCAAAACAATACTTACTAAACTAATGACTACCAGGGAAGGTACTTTACATTTACAGCAATTATACTAATAAGTTTATAAAAAAATAATAGATTAATATAATCGAGTTAATTAGTCAGGCTTTAGGATAAAAAATTTATATTTTGTTTTTTAATTAAGGCTGAGATAGGAGAGTAGAGAACAACAAAAAAAAATGTCAAGCATTACAAAACTCTTTACGAGTTTTATTACAGATATTGTCTGTCAGTATAGTGATCTAGCAGATTTTATTTAAATTATTTTTAAAATTAGTATAATTTCAATTTATTGTTATATTTAAACTAAGATTGTATAAAAAAAAACCTATTTTATAAAACTTAAACAATTAATTAATCTATAACATATCAAAATCAAGCATTGTTTATTATATTAGTGTATAAAAACTCATAATTTATATTAAAATTTATTTTACTAGTTTGTAATGACTGGAGCTAATATACTAAGTTTTTTTACTAGTTGTATTATATGTGTCCTATATAAGAGCAAATATCTGAACCTCATACTTAGTTTTAGCCTAACCTTACATCTAGACCTTAAACTGACACTACACTTGACTGGTACCCTTGATATAGTAATATATTTTAAAAAAAAGTGTAGATGGTCTTACTAATAAGAGCTTATTAATTCTTAAAAACAATAAAAATTTTTTCAAGTACTAAAAATATCTTAATGGTTTATAGATTTAATTGACCCTTCATTAAATCAAATAATTTCTATGTTTAGAGATCTTATATAGTTTTTTTATAAATTAAAAATCTATCAGTTAAGTAGAGTGATTATTTTTTTTAAGATGTGCTCCTCAAACTAAATTAAAACAACTAAGATTTCTACTGAGATAGTTTATCTTACATTTAAAGTATGTTGAAGGCTCAGAAGTGGCTTTAGTGCTATTCATATATATATTAATTATTATAAATAATGCTGCAATGGTCAATTAACTTTAGCTTACTAAGGGTGATTTATAATAGTAATTCCTAAATTTTTTAAGGTTAACTTTTATAATAAATGCTTCTTTATTTATAGATCAGACCCATTTCTTGTAAAACCTGGCTTAATAAATTTTTAAACTAAAGAAGCAATATGAAGAAGTAAACTTTTATTTGTATGTATTTAGAAAATAAAAATATAATTTTAACATTTCTTTATTATGTTTGTAATTTTGTTATATTTTACACAATAATATTATTAATATGGTAAAATTACTGGCTCTGATAGATTATGTTTGTATGCAAAGATATTTTATTTATAGGTACAACTTACATGGTCAGCAGAAAAATATGTTCCTGCATTTTAAAACTTTACTATTTAGATAAACACAAAATCTTTTTAGATTAAGTACCTATCAATCATGGATCTAGTAAATATTAAAAACTATAATTGTTTAGGATTTAAACTTTTAATAAAAACAATTTCTTGCTAAAACTTAAACTTTTTACCTATAATATAAATACTTTGGAAGATTTTTGAAATGTTGTTTTAGGATTTTAGAATTACTAAATACTATGAGTAAAATAATATATTTTACAAAAAGAGATATTATTAATATTAGTTATATATTTCTCTTAATACTTTTTGTAGAGAAAAATATAATTTGTGATATAGAATTCCTTTTGTTCTGTTAATTACTAATAATCCTAAATGTGATGTTTATCTGGTTGCTACTTTTTTCACTGATTTATATATGTTTTGTAGAATAAATATAAGATTAATTATAAAAATTTGCTAATTTAATCCTTTTATTTATAAAATTAAATTTTTTAGCTTTTTTTTTAACATTTTTTAAAGAATTATTGCGATATAGAGTATCTTTTAAAAAATTTTATTAGTTTAAAAAATGTAAAAAAAATATTAAAACAATTAAAACTAAAAATCTAGATTTTGTATGCTTTGTCACAAGTATTTTTTATTATAATGACTTGTAAACTATCTTTTATTGGTTATAATTTTTTTTTTTAGATATAAAATGTAAAAGGATGGTAGCATTAAAACTTTTACATAGCTTAATTATTTGCTGGTAAATACTTCGATTACTTTAATACACAATGAACAAAAGTTATATAATAAACTAACTATATCATTAAAAAAAACGTATTTTTTTTTAAAATTAAAAGGAAAATCTAGACACCAATTAACTAATAACTTTATGATTATATAAGCTAGATAGAAATTTTTTATTTTTAAATTTTAGTTAATTATTAAGATATAGAAATATAGAGTGATAATGACTTGTATAGCATCTAAAGTTTCTAAATTAGCATAAATTTTTTAGCATAAATTTTTAGTATAATAGTTTATATAAAAAATTTGCTGCTTATTTTATATAATTTTTTTTTATTGTTTTTAACACCCTGTTGGTTTGATAATGTAGTATAGTTTAAGATAATGTTAATTATGAAGTATAATGATTTAAGCTTAGCTGAAATCCATAATAAAAATTGTTTTTTTAAACTAATATATCTTATTCTATCACACAAAAAGGAGATCAATTTAATGTTTTTCTTACACTTACAATATTGCTCTTAAGTATAATACTTGTATAACTTAAAAATTTTAGTAAATGTAACTTAACTTATATATAAAAATATTTTAATAAAACAGTGATAAGTGATGCTAGAAATCTATACCTTCTTTTTTTCTATGAAGTATTATTAGTTTTTTTAATTAGATAAATCAGTAGTATAATTTATTTTTGTATAAATTTTTACTACTAAATAAAACAAAGCTATTCAAAATTTTTCTTTGTATATGCAGCTTAGACTCGAGAATACCTAAGACAAATTTTCCATAATTATATAAATATCTTATGGTAACATTTTTAAATAATTAGAAATGGCATAATTACAGTAATATTGTTTGAAAGATATAAAACTTTATTATATAAGGGCATATAAAAATAATCTTACAGCACTGCATGTTTAGTTTTTAGCCTATCATTTATTTAGAGATTGTAAGCTTTAAAGTTTAATCTATATCAATAAAATTTTCTTTTGTTAATATTTTAATATATAAGAATAATCTTTACTAAAAATAGTTTTCTAAAACTAATTAAACCAAATTAGATTATAAGCTTTTAATTTTAGAGTTTAAAACTTTAACATTGAAGTCTTACTAAAATTTTAAGGTTTTTTTACTTTTTATAAATTAAATAGTACCATTTTTACCTTACTAAAATATTATTTTATTTCAAAAAACTGGCACTAGTGTAAAACAAAATGGTCAATGTAAAAATTTTATATTTTTAAGATAAATATAAAAAATTGTTTTAGGTATTAAAAAAATTTCAACAACCTATTGACTAAAAAACTAATTACTTATTATTACTAAATAAATTAAATATAATTAATAACATCTTGTTTTAGTATATGCTTTTGTAAGTTTTTAAAAACATATTACATCTTTAAAATTATAATAAGAGCATTTAATTTATTTGCTTTAATTTTGGCAAACTTAGTTTAATTTCATTTATGGCTAAAATTTTGGCTATAGAATTTATAGTATCTTTTATATAATAACACTATTGTAGGTCTTAGTTTTGTCTACTAAATGATGACTTGTAAATTTTTTAATCTAAAGTTCATTAAAATAAATTGGTAGATTTTAATGTCAAGATAAACCAGGAAACATATGGCTAAAATTTTTAAATTTATAGCATACATTAGTTGTAAAATAGTAGCTAGAGCAAAGGCCAATTCTCATATCATCTACTTAGAGATTATAATTATATTAAGTTAATCAAAAACTTACCTTTATATTTATTTTACATAGGCATATACTAATTTTAATTTTAATTTAGAGTTTAACTACTTTTTTTACCTAAAACTAAGCTATAGATCATTTTAGCCAAATTGACTTAATTATTCTTTAACAGATTTAGCTCTTAACATTTATTAAAACAATGTGTTATCTATCTTTTTATCATCAGATTTGCAGAGAACTAGCTAATAAGCCTTTTTTAGCTATTTTACTAATAAACAAATGTTAATTTATTTCTGTCTTAAAAATTGCTTGTTATTGAGGTTTACTAGTAGGATACTGATACAATTATAAAAAATTCTTTTAAATTTTTGTATACATTTCTATCTGCTAATAGGCTTGAATTTCAAAAAGTTTTAAAATCATTTTTATTATTTAAAGCTAAAGCATGATGTTAATTGCCACATGTTTTATGTCTCCAAAAAATTTTCAAATAAGTAAAGTTTTTATTAAAAGTAGATTTTTAAGTTTATTTTATATCTTTTTGTATAATTTTTAAATTATATATTCTTAAAAGAAAAATTAAAAGCTTTATCACATATTTATAAGATTTAATCTACATTAAGAATTTGCTTTAGTAATTTTAGATGATTATACAATAATTACAAGTGATCTTGCATCTAGTGTTATAATAGGTCTGTTATTTTTATAAAAAATTTATAATAAAATTTGTGATAATACTAAAAGAGGCTATGAAAACTTGTCATTTAAAAGGCTATTTTAAAGTTTCCTATTATAAACTAGATTATATTTATGTTAATGAAATCCTAAAAAACTTGCAAAGTTGACATATAAAAGCACTTAATTAGCACCTGTAAAATTTACAATGTTTATTGTTATATTTTCTTATGAAAAGTTACCTCTTAGTAAGAGGAAAAACACATCTTAAAATTTATTTTATTAGTAAATTATTTAAAAGCATTCATAAAACTAGAATTAAGAGTAATATGTGCCTTAATAGTATAATAACAAAAAAAATATTAGCAAATATGATTTAATTTATAGTGATTGATAAGATGCAACAGTTTTAACTTAATTATAATTTTGTGATCTGATATTTCAAGTATAAATAAAATAATTTGTGTTTAAGTTTGTTAACAATAGAAAATATAGCATAACAAGAGATCTTTAAAGTCTAAAACTGCTTAATAATTTAAAAAACTACATTTTTTTTATATTACATTTTGAGCTGAATATAATATATTCAAAAAGTAAATTTGACTATATAAATTTTTGTTTTTAAGAAAATTTTTAATGTTAAAAACGCTTTTTTTTTGCTAAGCAAAAAAAAAATCTTATTATAATAACTATTTTACTAGTTTTTAATTTTATTAAAAAATAGTATATTAGTAAATCTATGAAAAAATTATCATATTTAAGATAGTTGTTTAGATTAAGTTTTTAATAAAGTATTTGCAAAGGTAGATATAGACATATATATTTTAGATAATTTAGTAATTAGTAAAATTATTAATCATTTACTACCACTTTTTGCTTATTTTTTTTTGGCACTTGATTAAGAAAAGTAAGTTATTTTTTAATTTAAGTTTTTTATAGTTTTTTTAAATATTAAGTTTTTCTTATGCATTAAATCATTATTTTCAGCATAATCTGGTTAAATATTACAATTGTTATACTATGGTTTAGCTTATTGATTCACAGTATACAAGAAGAGAGAGTAAATAAAAAAAAGTTAAGTATAACAATATAGATATAAGTGTTATAGAATTAATTTAAGCATGTTAAAATAAAAAAAATCTAATATATTAACTAAAGCTAAAATTTAATGGGGTAACTAAGTTTGCTCAGTTTTTGTAAAAGTAAAAGAGGTTTAACGGCATAGAGCAAGGCAGAAAATAGTTTACTAGGAGATGGTTACTAGTTGCTTTGATGTTTTGTCCTCTTTAATTTAATCTTTTTAATTTTTATAATATTATTTTTAAAATTGTGATGGTAGATGAGATAAATCTATCTTTATTTTAAATTTATTATATTATAGGTCATTTATTAAGATTTCTTTATTTCTTTGTAGGAGCTTAAGTTAAAAAGTCATTGCAATGAAATGAGCCAAAGCTTGTACAAATTATGCTTCTAATTTTGTTTTTTGCTTATCTAAGATTTTAACTAATTAAATTTTATTACCTTTTTTTAGTAATAATTGTATGTTGTATATGATGTTTTATAATAAATAACCTTTTAGATGCAAGATTGATGGTTATTATCAAATAAGATAAAATTTAAAATTAGATATCTGGTGTTTTTTAGTGCTTACAATTAAACATATTAAGTAATAAGTCTAATAGTGGAAATTAAGGAGTAGGATAAATTTAGTTATTATTAAAATTAATGTATGGTGCTATATCAGTATTAAAAGCATAATTAAGTAAAAGTGCATAAGAAGACACAAAGCAATTACTAGAGCTTAAATTTTGGGCATAAGCTAGTATATTGTTATATAAAAAATTATAAAAAGTTTTATATGTTAAAAATGCTTAAAACGGCCTTAGGTTAGAGGAGACTAGCTACAAGTAATATGGCATACTTTTTTAGTTTTAGGTAATTTCAGTTATAAAAACTTCTGTACTTAGAATAAGGGTTCTAGGATCTGGCTTTTTTATGAAAGTATTAATGACTAACTTTATTACTAATTATCTCTTCTGTTTAGCAATTATCTTGTATATTAATTTTTTTTACTTTGAGTCCTATATGTCTTGCTTAGTTTAAAAATATATAAAACTCTTTTAGCTTATACTTGTTCCTAAAACATAGAGTTTAAATTTTTATCTTATAAACAGTTAGTTAAAAAAAACAATTCTTTTTTGCTTAATTTTAAATAAAAAAGTAAAATCATACATAATTATACTAAAAACAAAATTTTAGTACTTTGTAATTGTTTAACAAAATTACAAGTTTTTATTACAAACATTTAGGCTTGTACTGATGTCTTTATAAAAAATAAAGCTTTTTTGTTTTGAACTTCAATATATCAATATAGACATTAAAAGTCAACATCTTTCTAATTTATTTTTTTATTTGTTCTATGCAATAAGCTTTATATCTTGCTATTTTTAAAGCTATACTTTATAAAAGCTAATTATAGATATGACAGATAATTTTTTTTTTGTTAGAGAGCCTCCTTACACATTTAAAGTGATGTGTAATCAATGCTGTTTTAGACTTTATCTGCTAAAAAAACTTTAGGCTATTGGTAAAATTTCATTCTTTACAAATTATCAAGGAGGCTTAGATAAATAATGTCATTAATGATTTGAATTATTATATAATTTCTAGCTAAATTTTAACATATATAAATCAGTTAAGTAAAAACTTAATAAGTTTTTATAGCTAAATTTTAATTATTACTCGGAGGTATTTCAAGTTTTAGCATGCTCATTATCAGCTTTAAGAAAAGTCCTTATGAGTTTTCAATTACTTTATATAAGCTCAAAATCAGCAAAAATTTAGAAAAATTTGAACTTAAAGATTGTTTAAGCTATAATAGTTATTATGGAAACTAAAAAAAAAGCATCTTATATATTTCTTTTCTCATAAATTTTCTTATCTTCCCAAAAAAAGTATTAGGCTTGATTTATGTTGCTTAAAGCATCTATAAGATAAGCAGAGCTCTGAAGGTTAATAATAGAACTTTTAGGTGGATCAGTAACTTCTGAAATAAAAATTAATAAGACCTATTACTAAAAAAACTTAAATCAATAAAAGCAGTTTTTGAAATTACCCCTTTTTCAAGTCAAATTTAACAGGCCAAGTCACTTATAAAACTAGAGTTCTTATAGGTTTAGTAGCACATGATCTACAAGGTAGTCAGACATAGCTTTATCTACAACTATTTTTATAAAGCTTCTGGTTAAGGGTAATAGCCAAAGTAAACTATTGGTGATAATGACTTTGTTAATTAGTTAAACAAATTCATGTAATTTTTTAAGTTTAATAAATAAAAAAAATAATAATAGCAAAGAGTCTATTTGTTCTTTTTAAGATAACTTATTGCCTTAAAAAACTTACTGTTGGTTAACAATTTATTTATCTATATAAGGCTGTATAAGTCTGTTAAAAAGCGATTAATAGTTTTTTAAAAGATTAAAAAGGACATATTCAGAAAGACATAAATAAAAAAGGCTGACTACATGTTTAGTAATAAAATTTTTTTATGTAAGTTTATTTTAAAAGTAATTACAAAAAAGCTTTAAGACTGAAGTTGTTTAAAATAAATATCTTTTTAAATAGTATAGCAGTTGAAGAAAGATTATAATTGCTACATATATTTAGGCTAGTATAAGTTGATATAGATAATGCATCAAAGAAAATATTTTAAAAAGAGAGTAATACATAACAAGGCATGGTAAGTATGATTATCACAAGTGTGATATGTATGACTGCTATGGCTTGCATGACTATTACAGCCATAATACATAAGACTTTTAAAAATGGCATGTATACAAATCACAGCTGAGACTTATCAAATGTTGTCTTTGTTTATTACAAATGTTTAATAAATAAACAATATAGAGTTATTAATTCTACATGCATTAAAAACGACATTAGATTGTTATAAAGGGGCAAAGAAGGTAGTAATTTGATTGACCATAATATAAAGTCAACTAGAAAATAGGTGTAATATTAAATTGTATCAAAAAAGGTATATGAAAGTTTGTATAATTATAATTTGAACTTGCAATAAAATTAAGGTTGCAGATCAGCAGATGCAGAACTATAAAAGAATTGAAATTGATTATATAAGCAAAGGCAAACTTGAGCCTTTTAAGCTTATAAATAATGGTCACATTGACAAAATAAATTAATAATAAAGAATCGCTTTTTCTATTTTAAAAGTTAATTTTTTTCTTAAAAAAATGACAAATTTAAATTTTAAAATGGTTTTATCAAGTCCTGCATGAACCAAATCAGTGGAAACAGAATAATTTTTGATCTAAAAAAAATATGAGGCACATTTTTATATAACAGCCTAAATGAAACTATGGTTTGGTAGCTTAATGAGACCAGATATAACTTTGATGTTTGGCTCTCACTAAATATTAATAATATCTATATTACTTTAATTTATAGAAACTATTTATATTACTTAAAAAAGCCCATTAGCAGTAAGCAATTAGTATTGTAAGGCCCTTGCCCGCTTCAGCTTAGACTAAATTTTTTTAACAAAACAATTTAAATTTCGTACTTAATACCATTTTAATACAGAGTTTATTATATCTCTTACTATATATTTTTTTTTTATAAAATTATGTATAAAGAATATGACTCTTTGTAGAAAAAGAATAACTAGGATAACATAAAAAAATACTTAAAGACAAAACAACATATAAGTTACTAACTACTCCTTTCCACAAACAGGGCAAAAGTCAAGAAGAGCATTCAAAAGATACCTTGAGTCATGACCCCAAAGTTGCAATACTAGGCCCTGGAGCTTACTCATAGGCTGGGACAGCCAGGCCAAAATGGTTAAGGCAAACAAAACAGTCTTTAAACCAACTTAATCACTAGGGAAGATCAGGACACACTAGCCCCAAAGACTAGCAGTGAGCACACTGGGATCATGGTGTTGAGAGCCGGTACCACTGCAAGTGGTTCAGCTATGGTTGTTGGGAGTTTATAATAATCAAGACTTCAATTTGTAACTAGAAAATTAAAGAAAATAAGAATGAACAGTAATATAAAATTTGTTTTTTATATTATGTGATTGATAAAAGCCAAAAAGAAGCTAAGTCAAAAGAGACCAACAAACTTTCTAAAGATTTTCATGAAGTTTTATCTGTGAGAAATTTCGAGATTCTAAAAATATTGGTATTTTGTGTAACCTCAAGGCCTTATAAAAGCCTTAATGAAGTACTTAGGGGAGTTGGTGAAATATCATTCACTTTTGTAATGATGATGGAGTCTAAAACGGGTAAAAGTCTATACAAACCAATAGGAGAATCCTTTAGGTTCATGACATTACCCTCCAGACTTTTAGATGTGGAGGACAAGTAGAAAGACAATATGAGGTGCTGACAGTTACTACAGTCCTCTTCACCCTGCCAAGTGCTTTCTTCAACTGGATAGTGCTTCCATTTGATCAGGAACTGGTTCTTACCCTTGACCGTCCTTTCCTTTGGATTTTCTCTACCTCATATTCATAACTAGGTTCATCTTAGGGTTAAAAGAGGTGCCTTGGGATTTTTACTTCAAATGGTTTGAGTAGGCTCCAGTGGAACACAGGGTGGAACTTCCATGTTGATAGAAGGGCAAGTTTATAGGCTATGGCATAACTACCTTTTTTACCATGAATGAGCCTAAAAAACTTTGGGGAGAACTTCCGGATTCCCACCTTAAGCTTTATGTTCTTAGTTTAACAACACCCAACCCCCAGCTTTGATCTCAGGACCTGGAACCTTTTTTTGGTCAGCTAATCTTTTATGGGTCTGGCTGGCCTTGTTAAGGTTTTCTATCAACGTTGCTTAAGTTTTCATCAGAGTTCTGAGTATGTCTGCAGCTTCTGAATGGGATTTGGGAGGAGAAAAATGGAAAACCACAGGATTAAACATAGTTAGCATAAAAAGGGGAGAACTTAGTTGAGTTCTGTGTCTTCCTGTTGTAGGTAAACATAGCCAATAATAACCACTTCTACCAGTCATTCTGCTCCTCAGTGGTGTAACAACATAAATAGTGTTCCAAAATCTGATTAAGCCTTTCAGTTTGGCCATCAGACTGGGGGTAAAAAGCTGAGGAGAGGCATTGTTTGATACTAGCAATTTGGTGAGACTTGAGAAAAATTGTGATACAAACTGAAAGCCTCTATCTAATACAATTTTCTGAGGTAGGCTGTGCCTGGAGAACACCTCTTTTAAAAAAGATGTTGCTGGCTTTCTTTGCAGTGATTGTCTCTAGACAGGAAAAAATTCTGCCCATTTGGTGAAACTATTGATTACTATCATGATGGCATTAATTTAATTTGACAGGGGGAGGTCTGCTATGAAGTTTTCACTGATGGAAGTTCAGGGGGCTTCTATAACTTTCAAGGGAAGTAAGAGTCTAGTAGGCTTAAAGGGAGAAAGTTTGTTTCTTATGCAGGATAAGCATGTTTAATATGTTCCTTTACTGACTTCTCAAAACCCATCTAGATGAAGTTGTGTTTTATAAGCAATATAGTACCTGATATACCAGGGTGTCCAGCAAGAAAGTGGTTGTGACAATATTTATCAATTTTGCCCTAATATACTTTCCAGAACCCATAGTAAACCCATAGTAAACCCTTATAGTTTAAAGCCTGGTTTGTGACAGCAAAGTCTTCTACCTTATTTGCTTAAGAGGCAGAAGCTACTTCCAATCTCTAATCAAGGGAAGATTGGTCTAAGCCCTGAGCTTTGATGATTTTATTGAACAGTGGTGGGAGTGGCAATTTTATATTTAGTAAAGACTCTGGGAGTAGAGTTACATTAAATAAAAACGTCTAGTTCCTTAGGGTCATAAAGGTGTGCTGTGTCTCTGCTTAACAAAAATGCTATGACATTTAGTTGTCCTTTCTTGTACTCTATAACAAACTTGTAAAGCGCTAGTTCATAGTGCCTTCTAGACTGTCTCTAATTTAAAAGCTAAAAGGATTTTAAAATACTTAAAAGAATTTTGACTGACCTAATAGTGACCAGATGTTGTGCATTTTGAAGGTGGTGTTGGCATTTCTTAAGTGTGCTAGCAATTGCCAGCATCTCCTTATCATGTACTAAATAGTTAGTTTCTGCTGGTAGCATCTTTCTGGAGAAGAAGGCTACTGGGTGTTCTACTCCATCAACCCCTGCTTGCAACAGGACAGCACCAACCGCAAAGTTGGAGGCATCACATTCTAAAATAAATGGTTTGGAGGGATCTGGGAGGGCTAAAACCGGGGTGCAAGTCATTACTTTTTTTATCTTAACAAAAGCAGTTTGGTGCTCTACCCCCCAAGAGAAAGGGATCTTAACAGAGGTGAGTTGGGACAAGGGAAAAGCAATCTTGGATAAATTCTTAGCATATCTACATAAAAAAATTTACAGTTCCTAGAAAAGTGCACAATTCAGTCTAATTAGAAGGCACCTTACAGTTGACCACCGCTGCAACTTTGTCAGGGCAAGCTGCTTGACCATTGCAGAATAAAGTTACCTAAGAAGGATACCTGTTTATAAAAAATTGCATTTAGACTTTTTTAATCTAAAAGAACGGTTATGCAAGGCATTGGACATGATACTTAAGTCCTTGTGGAGTTGTTCTAAAATAGGTGAGAAAACCAAAATATCATCAAGGTAAGCAATGCAACAGGTGCCCACCAGGGATCCTAAAATATGTTAATTTCTATCTTTGAAAGACTGACAGAGCGTTCCTTAAACCAAAGGGCATTGATGTATACTCCAAGACTTAAAATTTGCACTTAAAGGCTGTATATTGACAAAAAGATTGGGCTACCATAACTTGATGAAAAATAAACTTTCAAGTCAAGTTTAAAGTAAACAACAGAGCCTAATATGGACAAGATGATATCTTCTAGTAAAGGGAGGGGGTAGTTGTCTGTTTTTGTGACTGTATTCAGTTTTCTATAATCTATACAAACCCTCAGTTCACCTGAGAATTTAGAACTAATATCACTGTACTGACAGTTGCAGATTTTGATGGGACTATTATGCCTGCTGCCAATTTTTTTTCTATATACGTTTGGAGACTCCTTAATTTCTTCTGGTCCAGGGAGTAAATCTGGACTACCCATGTTTTTTTCAGTAATGAGTTAAAATTTTATTGAGAAGTGTAAATTTTTTAGAATGCTAAGGGTATTTTTCTTGAAAATAGGGTTTTACACAAATTAATAGTGAGTTGAGTGGTTTAATTTTTTTGTGGAGATAAGGATCTTTGAAAACGGTGTTGATAGAGGTATTTTTTTCTGACTTCAGGGTCATGGGTTTTCTAAGGGGAAGTAATGAACTTTACCTTTCTTACTCATTAAACCTGACCCATACTCAGGTCCACTGTAGGTTTGCACATCCTCCGCCAATCCATACCCAAAATCACCCTGTAAGTTAGCCCCTTAACAACCCTAAACCTAGAGTAAAAACTAAACGTTCCTACCTTAGCCAAAACTATCTCCTTTGTAATAGAGGAACTAACGTTCATCCCATTAGCCAGAGTAATGTAAGAGCACAGAAGGGTTTTTAAAATTTTAACTCTGGTCAAGGTCTAAACTCATGTAGTTTGACGTTGATCAGTATTAATTAAAAATTAATACTTATTTAAATTTAAACTGGAGAAAGAAGGAGGGAAGAAAAAGATAGAAAGAACAATTATTTTTATCTCTAGTCTTAAATTTTAAAGTAAAAAGGTTACCCACAGACTCTTTTCAGGCTGAGGTGGAGCTTTCTATGTCCTTCAAGTCTTTATAGGTTTCAGAGAAGTCAGGTCTTATGTCCCTCACAATGAGGACAGAAAGTAGCTTTGGTTTCAGCCCTTCAAAGAACAGTTAAGACATTTTTTAGAGTCTAGGCCAGCCCTCTGAGACAGGAGGTTGAAATTTTCATGTTTCTGAGTTACTGTTCTGTCTTCCTGGGTGAGGTTCTTTAAAGCTTTAACGGCTTGGGCCTGGGTCATGGGAGGGACCAAATTGTTCTGTTTAAACTCTAAAAAAAAATTGAGGAAATTAGTTTTTTAGGGCTAAATTCTAAAGCAGAAGTTCTAAAGATTTTCTGTCTATAAGCTGAGTATAAAAACCTTTAACAGTCTTCTGAATTTATCTTAGTCATTAAGTTGTTAGCCATAAATTTTTTCAAGGAATATATACCTAAAAGTTGATGATGATCTCTTTAATCTTACTTTCTTGAGAAATTGTATTTATAAGAGAAACAAGTTGTTGTTAATAATGATGCTATTAATGTTGCTGGAAGATTTTGTTAGTAAAGTAACCAGAATAAGTGAGCCCTTAGCACAATAAGGTAATTGGCAAAGAGTTGCAGACCAGTAAACGAGTTGTCTGTCCTGGTACCATGCTACTTTATTTAGGAAAGTAGCAGAAAACAAGAGGGGTTGGTCTTTAGTTTTATGACCTTAAAGTTGCAATACTAGGCCCTGGATTTTACTCATAGGCTGGGACAGCCAGGCCAAAGTGGTTAAGGCAAACAAAACAATTTTACTTACCACCTAAATTAAAAGTAAAGATCAGGACACACTAGCCCCAAAGACTAGCAGTAAACACTGGGATCATGGTGTTGAAAGCCGGTACCACTGCAAGTGGTTCAGCCATGGTTGTTGGGAGTTTATACTAATCAAGACTTCAATTTGTAACTAGGAAATTGAAGGAAAACAAGGGATGAACAGTAATATAAATTTGTTTTTTATTTTATGTGATTGATAAAAGCCAAAAAAAAAAAGAAGAGATCAACAAACTTTTTAGAGAAATTTTATGAAGTTTTATCTGTAAGAAATTTCGAAATTCTAAAATATTAGATTTTGTGTAACTTTTAGGCCTTATGAAAGCCATAAATGAAGTACTTATGGGAGTTGGTGCTAATATCATTCACCTTTGTAATGGTGTTGGAGTTCAAATTAGGTAAAAGTCTATTAGAATTACTAGGAGAATCCTTGAGGTTCATGACACTTTGTTAATTGTATATGTAGATATATTTTTCAGTTTATTTGCTTAACCTATAGGAACTTAGAAGATTTTATAGTTTTTACAGTCACATTTTAAGAATTATTTCTACTTTAAAGATGGTTTACAGCAACAAAATAAAGGTTTATAAAAATTTAGTTCTTTGTATTAATCTAATATAACAAACTTAAGGTAATCAAATAACACTTTATTATTAACAATCAGTTGACTAATTGGTGATTAAGCTATAAGACACATAATTTTAAATCATACTGATAATTTTATTTAAAATTAGGTTATAGAGTTATTTAATATTTAATCCAAGACAGTTTTTTTACAAGTAATAGAATTTAAACCTGTATTGTAAAAGCTATCTAAGTATAGCACTTTAGTAAGAGTTCTATCATGTAAACAAATGA
>CALNHX010011729.1:0-30061 GCA_940337035.1 Agriotes lineatus
ACAGTAGAGATTTGTACTTGCAATGCAGGTTTTAGAATAGACACGAATAACAAGTTTCGATGCAATCCCGTCTGCTCCAAACCCTGTACGAATGGAACATGCGTCTCCCCTGAAACTTGTAGTTGTAATAAAGGCTTTATAAGGGACGCAGAAAATAGTTACCTATGTAAACCTTCATGTTCTGAACCTTGTATTAACGGAATATGTAGTGCACCTGAAACATGTACATGCAATCTCGGATTTGCGAGAGACGATGCAAAAAAATATCAGTGTCGATCCACTTGTTTAAAACAGTGCATTAATTCCAAATGTACTGGAAATGACTCCTGTACTTGCAATGACGGATTCACGCAAGATCCCAAGAATAAGTACCAATGTAACCCTGTCTGTTCAGAAGCCTGTGTAAATGGAAGGTGTACTGCTCCTGAAACTTGTTCTTGTCATCCTACCTTTACAAAACATTCTGACAACAAGTACAAATGCATTTCAGTATGCTCTGAACCATGTACCAATGGAAAATGTATTGCGGTAGACACATGCAGCTGCAATTCAGGATTTCACAAAGACTCTAAGATAAATATAACTGTAAAGCAACCTGCTCGAAACCCTGTATCAACGGAATTTGTTTAGCACCAGAAGCATGCACTTGTAATACCGGCTTCATACGGGATGTAGGCAACAAATATTATTGCCATCCACACTGTTCCAAACAGTGTCTAAATGGAAAGTGCACCGCTCCTGATAAGTGCACTTGTAATCATGGATATACGATTGACGCCGTTAATAAGTTCCAATGTAATCCTGTTTGCCTAAAACCATGCGTAAACGGAAAGTGTACCACCCCTAATCAATGCACCTGTAATCGAGGATACACGATTGACCCCTCTAAAAAGTACCAATGTAATCCGGTTTGCTCAAAACCATGCATTAACGGAAAGTGTGCTGGTGCTGATAAGTGCACCTGTAATCAAGCATACACGATTGACGCCGCTGACAAATACCAATGTAATCCTGTTTGCCCAAAACCATGCGTAAACGGAAAGTGTACCGCCCCTGATCAATGCACCTGTAATCAAGGATACACGATTGACCCCTCTAATAAGTACCAATGTAATCCGGTTTGCTCAAAACCATGCATAAACGGAAAGTGTGCTGGTCCTGATAAGTGCACCTGTAATCAAGGATACACGATTGACCCCGCTAACAAGTACCAATGTAGTCCTGTTTGTTCAGAACCATGCGTAAACGGAAAGTGTACCGCCGTTGATCAATGTACCTGTAATCAAGGATACACGATTGACCCCGCTAATAAGTACCAATGCAGTCCTGTTTGCTCAAAACCATGCATAAACGGAAAGTGTGCTGGTCCTGATAAGTGCACCTGTAATCAAGCATACACGATTGACGCCGCTAACAAGTACCAATGTAATCCGGTTTGTACAAAACTATGCGTAAACGGAAAGTGTACCGCCCCCGATCAATGCACCTGTAATCAAGGATACACGATTGACGCAGCTAACAAATACCAATGTAATCCTGTTTGTCCAAAACAATGCGTAAACGGAAAGTGTACCGCCCCTGATCAATGCACCTGTAATCAAGGATACACGATTGACGCCGCTAACAAATACCAATGTAATCCCGTTTGTCCAAAACCATGCGTAAACGGAAAGTGTACCGCCCCTGATCAATGCACCTGTAATCAAAGATACACGATTGACGCCGCTAACAAGTACCAATGTAATCCTGTTTGTCCAAAACCATGCGTAAACGGAAAGTGTGCCGCCCCTGATCAATGCACCTGTAATCAAGGATACACGATTGACCCCGCTAATAAGTACCAATGCAATCCTGTTTGCTCAAAACCATGCATAAACGGAAAGTGTGCTGGTCCTGATAAGTGCACCTGTAATCAAGCATACACGATTGACGCCGCTAATAAATACCAATGTAATCCTGTTTGTCCAAAACCATGCGTAAACGGAAAGTGTACCGCCCCTGATCAATGCACCTGTAATCAAGGATACACGATTGACCCCTCTAATAAGTACCAATGTAATCCGGTTTGCTCAAAACCATGCATAAACGGAAAGTGTGCTGGTCCTGATAAGTGTACCTGTAATCAAGGATACACGATTGACGCCGCTAACAAGTACCAATGTAATCCTGTTTGTCATCATCCATGCGTAAACGGAAAGTGTGCCGCCCCTGATCAATGCACTTGTAATCAGGGATACACGATTGACCCCGCTAATAAGTACCAATGCAATCCTGTTTGCTCAAAACCATGCATAAACGGAAAGTGTGCTGGTCCTGATAAGTGCACCTGTAATCAAGCATACACGATTGACGCCGCTAATAAATACCAATGTAATCCTGTTTGTCCAAAACCATGCGTAAACGGAAAGTGTACCGCCCCTGATCAATGCACCTGTAATCAAGGATACACGATTGACCCCTCTAATAAGTACCAATGTAATCCGGTTTGCTCAAAACCATGCATAAACGGAAAGTGTGCTGGTCCTGATAAGTGTACCTGTAATCAAGGATACACGATTGACGCCGCTAACAAGTACCAATGTAATCCTGTTTGTCATCATCCATGCGTAAACGGAAAGTGTGCCGCCCCTGATCAATGCACTTGTAATCAGGGATACACGATTGACGCCGCTACCAAGTACCAATGTAATCCGGTTTGTACAAAACTATGCGTAAACGGAAAGTGTACCGCTCCCGATCAATGCACCTGTAATCAAGGATACACGATTGACGCAGCTAACAAATACCAATGTAATCCTGTTTGTCCAAAACAATGCGTAAACGGAAAGTGTACCGCCCCTGATCAATGCACCTGTAATCAAGGATACACGATTGACGCCGCTAACAAATACCAATGTAATCCCGTTTGTCCAAAACCATGCGTAAACGGAAAGTGTACCGCCCCTGATCAATGCACCTGTAATCAAAGATACACGATTCACGCCGCTAACAAGTACCAATGTAATCCTGTTTGTCCAAAACCATGCGTAAACGGAAAGTGTGCCGCCCCTGATCAATGCACCTGTAATCAAGGATACACGATTGACGCCACTAACAAGTACCAATGTAATCCTGTTTGTCCAAAATCATGCGTAAACGGAAAGTGTACCAGCCCTGGTAAATGCACCTGTAATCAAGGATACACGATTGACGCCGCTAAGAAGTACCAGTGCCATCCTGTTTGTCAAAAACCATGTGTAAACGGAAAGTGTACCGCCCCCGATCAATGCACCTGTAATCAAGGATACACGATTGACGCCGCTAACAAGTACCAGTGTAATTCTGTCTGCTCAAAACCATGTGTAAATGGAATGTGCAACGTGCCAGAAGTGTGTACTTGTAACGTCGGATACACTATTGACATAAGAGATAAATATCAGTGTAATGCTGTATGTACAAATAATTGCATCAATTCGTCATGCACGGCTCCTGAAGTTTGCAGTTGTTTACCGGGATTTCGCTCTACTATGAATGAGAGTGTATGTGAACCAACATGTTCATTTGGTTGTATTAATGGTTTTTGCTCTGAACCAGAAATTTGTCAATGCTATAAAGGCTATCGTAAATACAAAGAGAATGAGTGGGAATGTAAACCTATATGCAATCCAGAATGCTTCAATGGATACTGCGCTAAACCTGGAATTTGTAAATGTAACGACGGTTTACATTTAGACAGAGATGGTGTTTCTTGTCACAACAACTGCTTAAATGGATGCAACTATGGAGACTGTATCAATGGCATTTGCCGTTGTCTTGAAGGATGGTCAGGGCACTATTGTAATGAAACTATTAGTAAGCTTGCCCGTCATCCTGATAGCAACACAACGTATGTAATAATTAATTTGATATAAATTTTTACATTAACTTTGCTTAACAGTTTTCCAGAATTTCCTTGGGCGGTAGTTTGTTCTACTGCGGGCGTGCTCTGTTTGTTAGCAATTGCTCCTCTATGGATCTACTGCAAAAAACGAAACCGAAGTCTAGGTATTTCTTCAGATTCTGACAGTGGTAGGCAATTAAACATCTGGTTTATTGTTTTAGTAACCTTTTTAAAATTTCAGTTACTATTATTAGACATCCGGTGTTTGTGGTAGAGTCCCTGAGTAGAAGATTTGAAGAACGAATGAAAGAATATGAAGTTCCTCGAAATGTCCTTGAACTGCAACACATTAGAAAAGAAGTCTGCTAACAAACTATACTCAAATTATTGTCTCAGAATTAGGTTTATGTAAATTGATGTTATTTTTGATATTAAACTTTATTGGTAACAAAATCTTAGTCTTAATAGTGGGAACATTAAACTTCTTTCTTCTTATTATGTACCTTAATGGAGTTGTACTACTACAGTAGTACTATTAGAGTTAAGAAGCACTAAAAGTTGAAGTTGGGGACCAGATCCAGTTTGCTTAATAGATTGTTTTTAGAGAGACTGTTGAATTTGAGTCATTTCGAATTTAAAAGTGGAAAGTCTGTAAAAATAGCTATGTAAAAAAATATGTTGCAGTATTTTAGAAATCATTACAGTTGTATCTCATAAACGGCAAAAGTTTGGCTATAAGAAAATTTTCATATAATAAAGTGGATGTCGTCATATTACTACATAAATTACTTTGTTGTCACAGATATACTGACCAATTAAGATATCCGTAATTTATATAGAATTGAATGCTGTAGGTTTTTATTTTATAGAAAGTTATTAATTGAATGGTACTTGTTACAGCCTAAAATCGACTTTACGAGAAAAAAACATGACACCACGTTAGACTGCCAGCTTGTTACAGCATAAAATGCTCTCTGCCACAAAAAAGCCAGATTGTTACCACATTAAAACTACATTACGATGACGCGCCAAATTGTTACATACAAAATCAGGAAAAATCCTCGGATCGATCATCCTAATCACGTTACGATAGGCTGTAACAAGGGGTGCCGGCATAAAACGCTCAGTAAGAAGGGCGGGTTCTTACCGACCTTAAATTGAGGCTACGATCCAGTAAACGAAATAAAGATGTTAAATGTTAAACGCCACCACTTTTATCGACAAATCCGTTTACTCAAAAGTGTAAACTATAAACCAAGCTTAAAAAGTATTTGCAGTGCTTGATTTCAACCAGCGGACAATCTCATTAAACTTACCTTCACTTCATTTTCTCCAAAACTCCTCTAAATTCTTTACACAAAGAAAACACAAAATACAAATACGCATGCAACAGTTGATTTGCGAAATAATAACGCACATATTAATTAATTAAATAAATCTATTAAGTTAAGAGGAAAATTGGAGAGGAAACGGACTTTGAGAATGGAAACGTGGAATATAAGAGGTGTATCTAATAAAACCATGGATATTACTGAAGCATTAACAAAACAAAGAATTGACATAGCTATTCTTTCGGAGACAAAAAAGAGCAAAAGGTAAGAAAATTTTATGAACTATTTGTATGTGTGGTCTGGAGTAGATAAATCCTAACGAGCAGCAGCTGAAGTTTCTATCTGAATACATAAAAAACACAAAATTTATAAAAAAAATTACAATGCATTTCTGAAAGAATTATTGTCTTGACGATTTCCTTATATGGATAAAGCATTGTAATTACAGAAATTTATGCACCTACGGATCTTCATGATGAAGTTATCCTGGCTGGAGATTTTAATGCAAGGGTAGGCCAATATGGAGAAAATATCGCTAATCACTCAGGGGGACTACTAATAGAGCAGTGTAAAGAATATAATTTGAGGATTGTAAACGGTTTCTTTCCCCATAAAGATAATCACAAATATACCTTAGAAAGAACATCCCTACAGCAGCGATCCATTATTGACTACTTTATTGTGAAACAAAAGAGTAACATGAAAATACAAGATTGTAGAGTTAAACGTGGTGCAAATTGTGGGTCAGATCATTATCTATTGGAAATGAAGGTTAGTATACCATATTCGGACAAAAGAAGAAGACAAGGGACACAGGAGATCAAGGATCAGCCAAGTCAAGACAAACCGGATACGTATAAGGTATATCTGTTGCAAGAACCAAGTATTAGACAACTATATGAAAATAGGCTGAATAAAGAACTTATGAACCAGGAAACCAGCGAAGAGGTGGAGGTGTAATACAACAATATTAAAAAGGCCTTACATCAGGCGGTAAAAAAGGCATTAGGGTCAATAACCCCTACGACAAAGAAGAAAAAACCCTTTTGGATGACAGAAGAAGTGGAAAAACTAATAAAGAAAAAGAATAACTTATATAAGAATTGGCTATCGAAACCGAATGACAGCAGAAAAGAATTATATAAAAACAAAAATACGAAGTTAAGAAGAAAGATTAAAGAAATTAAAAACAACTTTTGGGAACAAAAGTGCAACCAAATCGAAGGTTTGATAGGAGGTTCACGGTCCACCGAAGTATGGAAGTCAATAAAAAAGATGAAAACCAATGAATATAATCGCTTAACACAGTTAATTGAACTAGAAGAGTGGGAAGAATATTACTCAAAACTGCTGACAGAAACCCGCGAAGAATTTCTAGTGAATCAAGACAGAGAAGGAAATGCCACCGATGATACCATCAATTTAATTACCATCACACCAGAAGAAGTCAGAACACAAATAAAACGGATGAAGAATTCAAGAGCTCCAGGCCCGGGTTTGGTACCTGTTGAACTCATCAAGTATAAGAGGAAAAGTTAATCCAAAGGATTGCAAAATCAATGGACCATTGTTGCAAAATAGTAAAACTACCTCAAAAGTGTTATAGAGGATTAAGTGTCACTAGCAGTTTCAGTCGACTATTTGGAAAAATACTCCAAAGTAAATTAAGATCTGATATAGGAGAGATGCTAAGTGAAGACCAGAGTGGGTTTATCCCTGGCCGGTCCTGTGTCGACAATCTTTTTATAATACAACAAGTTGCAGAAAAAAGAATAGCAGTTGAAGAGGAAACTCATCTGGCATTTATAGACTTGGAGAAAGCGTACGACTCTATTCCACGAGATAAATTATGGCAAGCACTTGATCAACTGAGTACTAATCAGCATCTGATAGAAATTATAAAAGAGTTGTATAACAGCAATGCATCCTACATCAAAAGAGGAAAAACGCTATCCAATCCTATTAATACAAACAAGAGATTACGCCAGGGGTGCAGCCTGTCGCCGCTGTTATTCAATGCATACCAATAGGAGAACACATCCTTTTTAATTTGAACTTTGCTGACGATCAAGTAATTCTGGCACAAGACGCCTTTGATGTGGAATTTATGCTGAGCAAACTGTATAATGAGTACCAATCATGGGGTCTACAAATTAGCAAAACAAAAACAGAATATCTGGTGATTAACAGCGATATACAATTTAAAATTTTTATAAATAACAATATAAAAGTCCAACAAGTCAAAGATTTTAAATATTTAGGAGCCATGGTAACGACGAAAAGAATAGGAAAGGAAGAGATTAAAAATAGAATAAAACAAAGTAAAAAGATTATTGGATGTCTCAACTCATTATGGTGGGACAAAAATATCAGGAAAACAACAAAGAAGAGGATAGGACAAGTAATGATAGAGTCGGTTCTTTCGTATGGGAGTGAAGTATAGGTGAAGTATGGGTATGCGGATGCGGAATTGAGGAGAAGAGTACAAGCCGTGGAAATGGACTACCTGAGGCGTAGTATTGAACAAAATATAAATAGTGATCCGTCTGTTTTTTGGTCTTTTCTAAAAAACAAGAAAGAAGGAAACGCATTAAATATTCCTATGCTAAAATTTAATGGAAACTTGTTAAAAACATCAGCGGAATCGGCGGAAGCATTTGCAGAAAATTTTAGATCGGTGTATGCAAACACGCAACCTAATCTAGATTTTCCATTATCGGAAGATCAAGTGGGTTGGTTAGATACTTTAAGCATTGATAAAATCTCTTTAGAAGAACTTTATGCAGCTATTAAGAGGCTAAAGCCTAAGAGGTCGGTTGGCGTAGATCAAATACCTTCATTTATAATAAAATCAAGCTCGGATAGTTTAACTTATCCGTTGTTAATAGTGTTTAATTTAATAATAAAAACATGCGCCTATCCTAATATATAGAAAACAACTAAAGTGTGTCCTATATTCAAAACAGGTGACAAATCAGATATTAAGAACTACAGGCCAGTTTCTTTGATTTGTTCCTGTTCGATAGTATTTTAGATTATATTACACACCAGAATTTTTGAACATGTAAAATCAAAAATAACACCATACCAACATGGATTTACGCCCAATAGATCTACCGAAACTAATTTATTTTTCTCCAACCACACGAATAAGACGCCATATTGTCGAATAATTTTGTATAAAAAGTAAGTCATTTCGGGATGTTCACCAATTACCTTGGCAACCGTACACTTTTCGATTCATATTTGCACTAGTACAAAAATGGTCGCAAGATAGGGTTTTACATGGTAAATTTTAAATAAAAAACAAACGCTTCGGCAATATTCGGCAATCGCCGTCGTTATTGTTTAATTTTCCCGTATAGTTTTTGTTTATTTGCGCCATGACAGTTCTACAATATAACCTACAATGTTTGATTCTAAATAATAAGTCATATTACCGAATTTATGAGTAGTTGGAGATAAAATAGTATGTTTCATTCGTGCAAAAAATGCGTTTTCGGGACGCGTAAGACTCGCCGGACTCCGCTGCGCGTCGTCCGGCGATCTGTCTTACTTGTCCCGAAATCATGCATTTTTTGTACTAATGAAACAAATAACTATACTATTCACTCAAAACGTATCAGAAGCGATAATCGACAATATTCAAACTGACGTGATATACACCGATTTCGCCAAAGCGTTTGACAAAGTATCTCATGCTCTGTTATTAAAAAAAAATGCGAACGTTTGGTTGTGCTTTGGAACTCATTCAACTGTTCAGGTCTTATCTAAGTAATAGGAATCAATATGTAGTGTTTGGTAATTCTAACTCTAAAAAGTACGTTGTTAATTCTGGTGTGCTCAAGGTGCAAATTTAGGCCCCTTGCTATTTTTAATGTTTATTTGCCAACATGTATTATCAACTCTGAGTGCTTGATGTTTGCAGACGACCTTAAACTCTGGAAACAAATTAAAACATCAGATGATTGTGAGGAATTAAAGGAGGATTTGAGCAGATTAGTAAAATGGACACATGAAAACGAATTGCCTCTAAACATCACCAAAGTTTTTGTTTTAACTTATACTAGGAGACTCCAGCCATTTACTTTCAATTATGTAATGAACAGTGTAAACCTAAATAGAAAGTTGAGACCGTGGATCTAGGAATATTGTTTGATACTAAAATGAGTTTTCAAAAACATATCTCCACAATGAAAAATAAAGCAAGCAGAATGCTAGAATTCTTAATGCGCAACTCTAAAGGATTTCGTAACACTACTACTTTAATAAAACTTTATAATTGCTATGTTCGTTCTATGATGGAATATGCTTCTTTAGTGTGGACACCGTCATATGCTTGCTATATTGACGAAATAGAGAGTATCCAAAAACGGTTTTTAAAAATACTAAGCTTTAGATTAACTGGATTTTATCCTTTATTAACATCTTATAGCACATTATTAAGTCAGTATAATATATTGTCTCTAGAAAAAACAAGATTTATTAAATCGGTAACCTTTGTCAAAAAGATCATCGATATGAAAATAGATGGCAATTTACATTTAATTGAAATGTTCAGTTTTGGTGTGCCTAGAGCGCGCAGCAGAAACAATACATTATTTTATCTGCCGTTTTCAAGAACTAATAGTCTTATGCATTCGCCATTGCATAAACTTGCCCGACACTCCAACGCAATATATGAACACATTAATTTATTTTCATCGAATTTAAAATGCTATTACAAAACATGTTCAAAAAATATCAGGGATGGCCATTTAAACCAATTGTTTAGAAGTTAGTTTTATGTTTGGAACTGGTCTAGTACATTTTTTTAAGTTACTTATTTATTACATTAATGTTTAGTTAATACCTTTGTTATTTTAATTCATTGTTATGCTTTCGTTTATAGATTGATTATTTTTAATTTATTTTTTTTATTATATCATGTTTTAAGCTAATTTTAGTTAATACTTTTGTTATTTTAGTTCATTGTTATGCTTTCGTTTATATATTGATTATTTTTAATTACTTCTTTATTATATCATGTTTTAAGTTCATTTCTTCTCTGTAATTGGGTGTATACCTGTGAGGAAGTAAATAAATAATTAGTGCCAGAGTATCCCGGATGGAAAGGAAAACAAATACATTCATTAGAGAAACAATGCAAGTGCAAGAAACAATCACAGATAGAATAGAAATAAAAAGTTTTCGATGGTTTGGGCACCTTTTAAGAATGCCAGGGAAAAGATTGCCAAAGAGAGTGGTTTCCACCTGGTATTAGAAAACGTGTAAGACCAAGGCGATCTTGGAACGAAACCATAAGAAGCGCCATGGAAGTTAGAAACTTAAACGAAGAAGAAGCCCAAGAAATAGAGGTTTGGAGAAGGGGATTGAACAGGCGGCATTTGGCCGTATAAGGGATAAATCAGACATAATAATGTTGACATGTATATTTCTAGCTCAAGCTCTAGCTCAATATCTATTGAGTTAAAGCCATGTGAAGTAATTATACAAACGTGAAAACAAATTAATGGGTTAGTAGCTTTAAAATTACTTGACAGGAACAACGCTCAGCTACAATAATTACATCAGCAATCGTGAATTTAATAACAACAAAATTTACTACCACAATACTCATTAAAAGCGAACCATAACATCTAAAATTGGGTGAGCGTCATACGGCAGCTTAAGTTACACGCACATATTCCGAACAGAATCGCACGAAAAGGTTTGAAATACACTGTAATAACTAGAACAATACATGGTTTGCAGAATCCGGGGAGCCTCCAGTGATGTCCACTGAAGTTTCTGGCGACCGGCGAAATAGCGACTGCTCAAAAGGGTGTTTGCGGGAGGCGAAAACAAGGCTTCACAACGATGTCTACCACAGCCAGGAGTTGAAACGACAATAATCAGAGGGTAACTGAACGACGTTACGAAACTTTCAACTTGCGAGATGCGACACGTCTGGTTAAGATAGAGCTGGTACCTTTGAGAATCCGATACTTAGATCCGCTGACGCGAAAATTGAGGTTTCCCAAACTTGTGCGGGAGTTTCGAAACGTGATTAAATTGTCAAACTAAACCTAAATAAGACGGGAACGGGTGAAATACAGCAAATTGTCCTCACATACTCAACTACTACATTCAAACTACCTTTTTAGGTAACATGTGTACTCGTGTAGTTACTCAAAAGTTATGGAAGTGCCGAGGAATGCTTTTCAAGCAAATTTTTACGTATAAAGTCAGCAAAATTCAATGGTAGCTTTTGGCGACAATAATTCTTTGTTATCCCCAGTTACTAGTTACTGGTGCGGTGAATTTTAGCGGAGACGGTGTATGGTGGAAGAACTCAAACCTGTATCATCTCCAATAGCTGTTTGTACTGAAAACGTTAATCCTAACAAAAAGTTGTATACGGAAAATCGGAATATAACATGTAGAGATACTCAAAAAGTACTAGGTGCTGAATCATCCTCGGTAGATAACATTTTACAACAAGAGCTGTGTGTAAAACAGCCAAGTCTGTAGATTCCATATTTGTTAACCAAAGAACAAAAACAAGCACTCGCAGATTTATGTTAGGAAGCACATGCTTTGTAGTAGGTACACCTGTATTATTTAGAAAATACCTTGTCACGTAATCGGCGCAGTCTAGTAAAATGCTTTCGGATGGATCAATCATGGGTGTTCCACATTAATATCTAGAAAGCATTGTATTTTACTTTTATATATTTTAGTTGCTATGGTTTTTGAATAGTTCTGGCAGATATTTACTGTAATTTGAAAAAAGTGTCAAATATACGTTATAGTTTTTGATATTGATTTTACAGTAAAAACTGAGTTATTTGTAACAAAGTTGGGTTTACTATAAAACCCGCGCAAGGGGGGTTTCTTTTGAACAAACAACAAACAAATGCCCAAACCCTACGCACGCCAATGAATCGAACTCATCTAAGTCAAAAAGTTTGATCCGTACGAACGCGAATTAGTAGACTGTCCCAATTAAGTGACAGGCTCTTCTCTAAGTAACACATTTCTAATAAAGAAGTTAGGGTATTATATTTGTCTGTTAATTACTTAGCAACATAGCAAAGGTAGGCCAACATCCTAAATTGCTTCCGTCTTACCTTGTCAACAAATAGCGTACCTACTATAACATTAACAAAATGAACATATGATGCCTCTCTGATAGCGTTTGCAATTTGAATTTTTTTTTTTTCAATTTTTCAATATATCTAAACCTTTATAAGAGATGCAAGGTGAGATAAATTTGAAAATTAATGTTTAAAAACATGAAAAGATGCTATTTAGTTAAAATAATATTTAAAAAAGATCTATTCTACAAATGTAGTTATGAATAATGGCCACCTTGTATACTAGTCAACTTGTTCAACTGCAAGAAGAAAATAATCTGTAAAAGTGGTTTAAACGGAACTTCCCTCCGGCGAATTAGATCATTTTGCAAATTTAAAAAAATGTAGTATGCTGCGATTAGAACTCCGGCCTCCCAGGCGAACGTTTGGCAGGAGTGGCAACCTGGTCCGCCGCTAGAATAAGTAAGCCACGGCCGCGCTCAAATTCGAAGAATTTCTGTGGCACTAGAAATTATTCTGTCTCATTTCTGATGATTACCCTGTATCTGTTAGGTCCTATTTCTCCAAGTATAAAGCCTGACTTATGTGCAAATTATTACTTTCTTCTATTTCTCAGTGAATGCAAAAATAAACAAAACTGAAGTTTTTTAAGGTGCTCACCCTATATACGTATATTTGTCTGAAATTTACTCGGTGTTAAACATATACTCTTCATGCAAAATCAACATTCAACAAATAGTTTTTGAGTTACACCGCCAAAAGACAGACAGACAAACAGACAGACGGAATTGAGAAAATCTGTTTTTAGTCATCAAGAGACCCTGAAACGTGAAAAACTGAAGAAATCTCGGAAGGTGATTTTTTCGCCATTGCAACACTTCTTTTGCTTTTTAGACAAGGGAAGTAAAAAACGACACTTTGCCTGCCTTGTATTTTTCTTTCCAAATTTTTAAAATGTAAAAATGAAATTACTTCTGAGTCAATTAGAATTACAGCGAGCTCATTTTTATTTACGACATGAATGTGCTAAGTGAGAAACAAGTAGTAAGTGGAAGTGAATAAGCAAGTTTCTTTCATGACAACTGCAGCATGATGCTCTATGAGAACAATTCTACTTTACACATACAAATTTCAATCATTTTTCTTCTGTAGCCAAAACATGTATTTCCAACTCGGTAACGTAGCATCATCATAATTCAATATATTTATGACATTGGTGCCTTTATACTGGTTTTGACGCCCATAAGAAAGTACGCTATACCTTCCTCAAACTTCTTCCAACGCCTCTGTACACACGAAAGTCGCACATAGAACAAAAACACGATGGGAAAAAATTATTGTACTCAAGAAAGAACTAAAAAAATACATTAAAGCAGGAAAAGCTTATCCCATTGGGGATACAAATTTCGACAACAGTTCAGTGTATTTAAAGTCAGCAGTTTCATTAAAGTAAATTCACCAATGAGAAGAAAAAATAGTACTATGGAGAACCGAATTGGCAAAAATTAAAAATTAAGATAAAATTGAAGACAAATTCAATGTGCAGTAAACACAAATCTTACCGAAACTAAAATCGCAATTGCTTGGAACCATGTGAGAGACAATGCACTAGAGATTAAAAATATCAATACATGAGTTATTAAACATTTATTATTACGAAAAAGAGGAGAAATAAAAAACATAGGTAGTCCAATGTACTAGAATACAGTTTATGGGCTTTCTGTGCGTTAGACAGAAATATACATAGATGATTTAAAATCTAGTATCCTAGGAATCACTGTTTTCTAAAAACAAAACACCGGATTCTGCGGGTTCTAGATGTTAATCGCATATACTTCTATTTCTGTCTAACGCACACATAGCCCCTATTCTAGCACATTGGACTACCTATGTTCACATTTTCTGCCACCAACCTGCATACCTAGAATAAGCTATCCGAAGTATAATTGTAATAGTTTCCTTTGTTACACCAATCGTTTCTAGGCTATTTATTCCTCGGATAACTTTATCCTTGGCTTGTAGAACCGGCCCTAGTAGCAACTAAACAAATTGATTCATCGTAAATGTAAAGATGCAAACGAATAGATGATGATAAATATTGATAAATACAACACTTTTCACCTACACAAGAAAATCAAAGATATTATACAGGACTATCGATAATACGAGACATCAACCCTTAAACGTAAAAGAAATAAGATAATATTAGACATTAAGGAAAAAATCAAACGTGGAAGAAATATGTAAAAAAATTCGTAAATGATGGCATGCCAAGTACAGAAGAACCAAATATGAAATCATTCATGCTATAAACCAGCATACAATTGAAAGACAAGACCAATCCGAAGTGTATTACGAGATTGTAAACATTCTTTTGGAACAAGATGAAGCAAGTATGCAACTATGTATTACTGTAACAGCATTTTCAGTATTATAGCGAGGTCTTTGCATTGATAACGATCACATATCATTCTCGGAGTGCGTTAAAAACTGTGTTTATTTATATTGTAATTTAAACTTTCAAACGCATGTAATAAAAAAAATCTTCGTTTTGTTATATGAAACTAAAAACTTTATATCAGTTTAAGTATGTTTTGCCAAAATCTACAAAATGGTATTTAGTTAATGTTTTCGGTGAGTATATCTTAAATTATAAGAGCCGATGCCGCCGGTCGCCCGCCGCCGGCCGTCCAGACGTAAGCAGGCGCGCGCACACGCAGCATGAACGGCCTGCATACTAGCACGAATGGCGAGACCGCATTTGTATTGTTAACGCTGGCAAGGCCGGACGTCGGCTGCCCACCAGCTTAAGCAAGCATTTTTATTGTTAACCGTTTCTTTACGCTGGCAGGGCCAGACGTACGCTGGCAGGGCCAGCGTACGTCTGGCCACGAGTTCTAGTCTTACAATATTTGCCCTTATTTATAGAGTTCGAATAAAACACGTCTTATTTTCAGAACAAATATAATAAAATTGTTTTTGTATTTTGTTTGATACGCCACCTTAACAACATCCAACTAGGTGACGCAAGCACAGCATTACTCCCCCCCACCCCTAAAAAATAAACGTAGGGAGGAAGTCCAGTTAGGAAAGCTAATATATCTAATCCCAGATGAAATTATATTTAGCTACGAAACCTCCTAGATCTTTCAACAATCCTTAATAAATAATAACAATAACAATAATAATAATAAATTAGTAACAATAAACAACAAATAATACTGTACTAACACATCTGCAATGGCATTGGAAGGCAAATCTATCTATAAACTGATTTCAGAATTTGGTATTGGATTAACCAATAAAGTTGTACTTGCTAGAGCTAATTTGATTGTTTCAAATGTCTCCAATTGAGAAGCGTTTAAATGAACTGGTTTATCGGTTGCTTTTCCAGCGATAACCAATGATATTAAAGTTGCGATTAGACTGGCACAATTAGGTATGTATTTATGATAATAATAAGTGATCTTTCCTATGGAGTTTCGCAGTTGACGTTGAGTAGTCGGTGGCGGAAATGACTTGATTGCATCTACCTTTGACTCCTGTGGTCTAATTCCCTTTTTAAGCCCTGTGTACCCTAAGAAATGTAGGACCCCAAAAACACATTTGCTTATGTTGACTAATAATCCGTAATTGACTAATTTGGTGAATACTTTTTCTACATGTTGAATATATTGAAATTTGTTAGCTCTAAAAACTAGTATGTCGTCTAAATAGCAAAAAAATGCATCCCTTCAAAAACCTCTAAGTAAGGGCTGATCAGCTACTCTGAGAGTTCTACAACCCAAAATTCATTTATAGGTATTTATAGCTGCCCAACTGTGTTATTATTTCTATTTTATCTATGTCTTCTGGAGCAATTGGTATCTAAAAAAGTGCTTTCTTTAAGTCTAGGTTTGAAAAGATCGTTGAACCTGTTTGCGGAAAGTTCGTTCCCCACATTTCGTTCCCCACATTTCGTACCCCACATTTCGTTCCCGGAATATTTCGTCTCCCCACATCTCGTACCCGGAAACTTCGTTCCCGACCGAGCTCAATTTGTCTCCAAGATTACAGGGTGTTTTACGTAAAAATGTTATAAGAATTATAATACCTGCTTGGTTTGTAGAGAATTTTAAGTTTTTCAAAAACAAGTCGGCCTTAACAGTTAAGCAAAAACTATTTTCTTTTCAGGTAAACTACCATTTTTGTTCATGATACAGCAAAATATTACTAAGAAAAGTAGTCCAGAATGAGAAATTATGGCCCTATACAAAATATCAAGAAGATACTTAGATTAAACCGTAATTTTTAATAAATACAATTTATATTGTTCTTAGTTTATTATAATAAATAAATCAATTAAAATATCTTTCATTTTTTAATTGTATTCCGATCGCTGCACTCGTTTTTCAACACCCTGTAATCTAGGAGACAAATTGAGCTTGTCGGGAACGAAGTTTCCGGGTACGAGATGTGGGGAGACGAAATATCCCGGGAACGAAATGTGGGGTACGAAATGTGGGGAACGAAATGTGGGGAACGAACTTTCCGTATCCCCGTTGAAGCATTACTTTTGTAGGTGAAGTCTTGCATAAATGGTATAGGTTACATATTGGTCAGTAATCGCCACACACTCTATAACTACCGTCCGCCTTCTTCGCCAAGTAAATGGCTGCTGCCCATGGACTCGATGCTCGTTGTATAATACCTGATTCTAAAAAGTCTGCAATTTTTTTTCCAGAAATGGCAATAGTTCAGGATTTGAACGTCTACATTTAGTAAAACTAGGTAATCCTGTTGTAATAATTTTATGTACGACTTTATATTTAGTAGGTGCATTGATATCGAAGTCGTTGAGAAACTGCCGCAACAGATCTTTGTGTTCTTGTTGAATAGAATCAGGAATGCTTTTGTTTAAAGAAGGATGTGATTGAATAAGTTGATTGTTATGTGAGAAAGATTGTTGATCATTGCATGTACGTGTAACTATATGGTTACTTCGAGACCAATTCATAGGTATAACACGTGGATAAGTGTTTGAGGATGGACCTTGTGTAGATGTATACTTGATGTGCTCATAAAAATGGAATACTCGTACACGCAACTGATGCACTGATTAAAAGCGGTTTCAGAACCGTAAACAAATTCATGTTAACAAATAATATTTATGTTCTCTGAATGATGTCATTTTTGACAGTGGTCTATAATGAGATGTTGTATCGGACTTTTTCCACTGTCTCGGGTGTTTACCACACGATGTTTCGGCAGTTTTTGGTCTATTCCCGTCCTCAGGTAAATGAACTCTTTGTTAGTCCTGAGAAGGACGGATTTTTGTACGGCTTTTCACGTACACTCTGTGCCTACCCCGGGATTTAAACCAGGGACCACTGATCGCTGTGATTGCGAGTCTGACACTCTTACCACTAGGCCACCAACGCGGCCATATATTTTAGTTATAAACTTTTATATAAGTTACCGCTATATGCGCAGTAGACTATTTCTGTATTTCTCTGTGCAGTAGTGAGATACAAATGGGCTTTATTTCTGCGCTAGCCTGACTAATTGGTTCTTCTGCCAGCGCTATGTATGCAGCTTCTTTCAGCTTCCTACGGAACCTGTTCTCTTTAGCTACAATTGATGCGTTATCATTAACATAAAATACTACAATATAATTGAAATACTAAGAAATTATAAAAACACTTTGAAATGACTGAAATGATCATTAAATGCCTTGAAATTATTAAAATAATAAAAAAAAATTATAGTTGGTGACCCTTGACGCCGAAGCAGCTCGTCAAATTCTACCAGCCAGTTAACTAATGACCCCTGTACCCTGGTATGCCCCAGAATATCAAGTGAAAATGTAATATTCAGGTTCGTGTCATATTATTCTTCTCGGTGGCCTATGGAACACTTCGTTCTTGAGCATCACTTGTTCGCGGGCTCTTGGCAGTTTCAATACAACTGCTTCATCCTTCGAACAAATGCTCATTCGCACCTTCAAGTTTTCTGCAACCGAAGAAGTCCTAACGTTACGAAGATTCTTCCCGTAGCGGTCAACTGAACATCAAGCTGCGGCTCAAGAGATGTTTCTTCGCCCTTCGAACATGAAATTGTATTATTGCATCTTTTCAGAACATTTTAGCTTTTAGGCTCTATGTCAGTATCATATGTCCAAATGCTTCAATTTTCGCTAGAGAGGGAGTAATGTAGTGACCTGTGATCAGCACTACATGTGGTTGTTATGGTAAAACATAATTATTTATGCAAATGTAAACAACTCATTAAATTAATTCTACCCCCAATTATATGTTGTTATTTTATGATTATTATATTATTTTAGTATTGTTGATATATGTAATGGACATGGGTATCCACATGCCATACTACGATCCTTTACAGTACCTTGGTTCTATTTTCTATCAATATATATTTTTTCTTTCATATTACGCCCATTGGTAAGACGGAAGCTACAGCCCTCTCATTTGTTTGATATTATGCCACTTTGTACATATTACGAAAACACATAATGAACTATGCTGAGGAAATAATGGAAGAGTGCCAGTCTGGCGTTAGAAGGAATACCCCTACGAACCGACTGTTCACAGTGAGGCAGATCCAGAGCTGGGTAAATTACTTTAACAAAGTAATTAACTACCAAAACAAAGTAATTAATTACCAATTACCTATTATTGCCAAAATAAAGTAATATTGAATTACCCGATTATCAATTACTCAAATAGTATTTTACTTATCAATTACTTGGTAATTGTAATTGCACAACATAAATTACTTTTTTCAATTACTTTCACTAGAAGTTGTCATATATTTATGTTAGTACATCATTTTAAGCCAGCAAATTAAAATTAGTAAAGAATTAGTATGAACCAATATTGTATAATGAAGCGACGTGTTGTCAAGCGTTTTGGAAAAAATCTAAATTATATGTTTATCGTACTTTATTCTGTAATCTGCACTTAACTCAAACATATTTTCACTTCCTACACAATAATTATTAGCAAGCTACAATGCTACATCCTGCACAGCCTATACTACACAAGATACAACACATGTACAGTCGCGGAAATAAAAATCCGGACGAGCCTTATAGAGGATTTTTGCAATTTTTGGGTAATTTAAATTGGGATTTGCGTTTCTAGGTTAGCAACTGACAGTTAAACAATGAGGCATGCTGTCATATACGAGTAATTATTTTGACTTTGACTAATTTCACGAGGTAATGTGATAAGTAAAGCAAAGAAAGGTATACACTAAATAATATTAAGTGTCCGGATTTTTAATTCCGCGACTGTACATCTCGTCTACAGAGTCTGCACCTAAATATCTCTTTGCTCCTGCACAAAATTAGCTGTTATGCAACCAGTCATATGAAATCATAAATACAGATATATAACATTTAAAAAACGTGCAGAGCGATTGCTGAGCCGTTTCAGAACCGCGCCGCTGCCGCGCAGCTGTCACCAGTCTGAATATTATAATTCAGAGTGGCAAGCGGTTCGCAAGCGGCGAGGTATCTGCAAGCCGGCGGCGATACGGTGCTCGGCGGTAGTCCGACGGCTCGGTCTGGACGGATCGGGGAGTGATTTTTATGAAGACACAGCTCGGTTAAATAAAGGCAAAACCATAATTTAGACTGAAATATGCAATTCAGTATTGTCCGTCGTGAATGTATTACAACATGAGAGAGTAACTGATTCATTTTATCCAGTTGGTGAGAATTATTAAAACCAACGGGATTTCATATTTGACAATTCGCAGAACAAATTATTGTCCACATATTTAAACATTTATTACAAATAGCATAATTTCAAAATATACTGTAAGCTTGATCAATTATTTATTTAAAAAGTAAAAAAGAGAGTGCTAATTCCTCCTCAATGAAATCAGTGTACACAATGGTACGAATAAAGATATACAGATTGTCCGAAATCCGTTTGGAACATAGGAAATTAATGAGTGCGACAAGGAAGACATCAACAAAATGAGTAGCAAGACAAAGATAGAATGTAATCATGGCTAGGTAAATTTTTGAACTAAAATTAAGTCAATGAAACAAACAAACGCTTCTGTCAAATATTTATCTGTCATTAAGAGTTTAAATATACTATTGTTTACTATTCACATAATTATTTTAATTATTTAAACCTCACTTTATACTCTTAATGACAGATAAAATATTTGCAGAAGCGTTTGTTTGTTTCATTGACTTAATTTTAGTTTAAAAATTTACATAGCCATGATTACATTCTATCTTTGTCTTGCTACTCATTTTGTTGATGTCTTCCTTGTCGCACTCATTAATTTCCTATGTTCCAAACGGATTTCGACCTTTACATTTCTTCTGAGGAGCTAGAGAGGTGAAAAATACTAAAACATGAACATTTGCAGCAAGGAGGTAGATTTGTGGAAGGACTTGCCCCCTTAAATTGTAAAGAAATAATTAAAAGTAATCAATTTTTCCGGTTTTTTCGCAATTCTTTTCACTTATTTTCTACATCACGGCCTCCTGGATTAACGCGAGACTGACGTCTCTAAGCGGCCCGCCGTATTTTTAGTTCAAGGCGTTTTTTATAGTTTGTAGAGGCGCTACAGTACGTTGCGCTTGTGCCCTTGGTTTCATACGTCCACGGCCTCCTGGATTAATAATAATCTAGGAAGTCGTGCCTACGTTACAGATAATTTATCGAAAACCCAACAGATGGCGCCAAAGTACGTTGGCCTCAGAATCACAAAAATTATACAAATGTGGCGGGCCGCGTGGAGACGTCAGTCTCGCACTAATCCAGGAGGCCGTGTTCTACATATTCCAGCTTTCAGTATCCGTCGTCCTCCCCCAAATAATAAAAATATATAGCAACAATAATAAAAATATATAGCAACAGTTCGGAAAATTCACTGTAGTGTGACTAGCATAAATAGTTATCAATCACACTGTATATAAAATATTAATATTATAACTGCATAGTAATAGGTTGCTTAATCAGTTGTTTGACAGAGCTGTTTCCGCGGAATGTGATTACTGGTAATGATTGTGCAATGTATGTCAATTGTGTGAATGAAAGATTAAGTTTGTACTTCGAATATGTAACATCTATATTATATATTAAATGTCTAAAATTCAACGATGGTTTTGGTTGTAATCTTGGTTTAATGAAAACGAATCTGAAATGATTGCGATTACAGCACATCACTGTACCACGCTGGCGCTCTCAATACCTCGCGCGCGCGCAGGCTTGCACAGGAATTTTCCCTCAGAACATCTCTAGCGATCCTAGAGTCAACTTGTCGGTGTTTTAGGAGGGAATTCTGTGTTTTCAAGTTGTTTAAATTGTGTAAAACGGTAGAAACCTTTTACTTCGGCTTTTTCCAAGTGAATTACTCTATGTGAGTGTGAGTTGTGATTAATATCGAGCATCTATTTACTGTTTAATTATGCCACGCGAGTGTAAAAATCATATACTGTTTGAGGCTTTCGCGGTTACTCGAATTATTCTTCTTAACATAGAATTTCGGCTTAGACCGCGTCGTATTTGTATATGAACACCCAGCATTTTTTGGCTTAATGTGCCTTGCACCTTGTGAAGTCGAGCAAAATCCCGCGCGATGGTGGCTCGTGTTGTTTGAGTATCTTGAGAACGAGGATACTTAGGCATATTTGACCGTTTTGTTGTTTGTGCATCCATATTCACTAGCGTTTTGTAAGACCTTGCAGCTTGCATCATCAGAGTGAAAGTCGCACTAAGAACCGAAGTTGAACTTGTCGAAATTTGCCTGAAAAACACTTACTTCAGTTGGAACAATAAAATATACGAACAAGTCGAAGGAGCGGCTATGGGTTCACCGCTATCACCTGTTATCGCTAATATCTCCATGGAGGCTTTTGCGAACAAGCGCAGCTAAAACCGACTAGCTGGTTGAGATATGTAGATGATACCTTTGTCATCTGATCACATGGACGCCAGACATTTAATCTGTTTCTAAAACACCTGAATTCTGTACATCCCAACATACAATTCACAATGGAAGTAGAGGAAAATTGCAGTATTCCGTTCCTAAACGTCCTGGTGAAACATAAATCAGATGGCAGTTTAGGACATGCAGTCTATAGAAAGAAAATACACACGGACAGATATCTAAATGCTGACTCACACCATCATCCAATGCAAAAAGCAACAGTTCTCCAGACTTTGGAGACAAGAGCCGTTCGTATCTCATATGAGGAAAATCTCGAGACAGAAAAGCTACATCTGTTTGACTCTTTACAAAAGAACGGATACACAACTACCGCCATACGAAAAGCACTAGACAAGACGGTGACACAAAAGGCTAAAGAAGAATCTTCACCTATGGAAGGCTTAGCATTTCTACCTTACGTTAAAGGCTCGACTGATAAGATAAGACGTGTTCTGCAACGATGCAACATCAAAACTGTGTTCACGAGCAAGGCGCTGGCGTATATCGCATTCCTTGTTCTTGCGGCTCGAGTTACATTGGGCAGACTGGTCGTTTAGTTTTTTTTGGGGCCTTTCGGGATCAAAGCCCATCAGCCACATTAATAACCGTTGTGGTCTTAACAAGTTAACATTGGAAATAGCTATCACAGATTTCAGGTTCACAGGTTAACTCACAAAAACTTAAAGAAGAAGGACTCTGCTCGTTTAGACAACGATGCTAGTTCTAATCATATATTTAATTATAGCCCCGAATATATCTACATTATTGGTGCATAGTATAGTCGTTATATTTAATGGCAGTTGCATACCAAGTTGAAAGAGCTCATTCAGAAACGAGTTACGATGTTTTGCATATTTTGTACAACTGAAGAATATATGATTGAGGTCTGCAGTTTCCGAACAACAGTCACAATTTGCTGTGCCTACAAGTTTTAATTTGAACAAATGGGCTGAGAATTGCCCATGTCCAAACTTGAATCTCGCTATCGTTGTATAACTGTAGCAGGACACCTTAATGTTTTTATGCCACCGAGTAAAAAAAATCTACTGTTGAATACACGCATATTGTGTGCCTATTTGTTGTCTAAATTCCTGCCAACGCCTCTCCCATGCTTGATTTACAATTTCTATCTTGGTTATTCCCAATGCTTCCTGCTTTGAGAGTTGGGTGGTCACTGTGGTTTCTTCATTTGTTGCCAGTTTTGCTAATAAGTCGACTTTCTCATTAGGAATTATCGACGAATGTCCCTTGATCCAAATGAAGCTAATTTCTACATCCTTTGATCTTAAACCTGTACAAATTGTCACTATGTCTTAAATGATTGGGTGGTGTTTAGCAAAGTATTTCCTTCTCATTAAAGCTTGCAGTACACTTTGAGCATCGCTCATGATTGCTGCACGAGAGATTTTACGAAGACTAATTATCTTTAAGGCTTCCAAAATGGCTTTAGCTTCCTCAGAGAAAACGCTAGTCAGATCTAAGACTTCAAGAACAAAAGGCGATTGCAAACACAAACGCATCACAAAAGCAGCCGTAACTGAGCATACGTTTACAAATGAGCACACTTTAGAATTTGAGCACGGCAGAGTACTTGTCAGAATACCTCACTACTTCCCACGAGTAAGAAGTGAAGCCATAAAAATAGAAAAACATCCAAATAATATCAACAGGGGAGATGGCTTTAAGCTTAGTAAAACGTGGACCCCTGTGATACACGATCTAAAGCATTACAACCACTGTGCGTTATACGGCCACGCCCTACGGATTACGTTGCACTCGGACGACACACCGACCTTTGGCTCGCACCGAGCTCGTGGTGTAGTGAGTAGCACGTCCACTTAGCATTCGGGAGGTCGTGGGTTCGATTCCTGCGGCCACCTGCCTTGATTCAGGTTTTTAGGTGGTTTTCCTGAGTCAACAGAGTACCGTCTTTGGGGCGAATGCCGGGGCAGTATTTCTCCACCTTTCCTGACCTTTCTTGCAGTCTCCACCCCTCCTTTCTCTCACCTCGCATATGTGGGGTTGCGACCAGAAGGGACGCTCCGGGCTATTCCTATTCTAAAACTTGTTGTGTACATATAAACCTAGTTCCGCAATTTTTGTTTGTTACAATATTATCAATAGGTATATTGCAAGATCGTTGTATATGCCGACCACGTCAACACCGATGTAATTTTCGGCCACGATTGTGGCTTAATAGATCTGTTTACTGTATCCGACTTATGATTATCCCTTGTATTTGTGCATGCTTGTTTACAGGGTGACTTAGTCACTGTGTCAAGATTGATGTAAGGTGAGGTCCGAATGAGGTCAATAAGCTGTGCAAGTAGGTCGACACACTTGACGCTACACTGGTGTCTCCAGAGTTAGTACTTGAGTATTCTACCCCGTTTGGCTTTTAAGGTTCGGTTAAGCATGGATTTTCCCCGATTGAATCTTGCGGCGCCCATTTATTCTGTAACACCCTATACATACCGTCACGCTTGCCCTGTGGTGTACCGTTTCTAGGACCACTCCCATCTCCCTGAACGTATTCGAGCCGTGACCTTTTAAAACAGTTTGATACTGTAACAAAATATCTTATTATCAATGTAGATAAATTAATTTTACGTTTTACTTGAGTTTGAGGCTAGGTCTGGTTCTAAAGGTGTCCTAGCTGATGAAAATTATCAATGGGGAAATTTATGCTAATAACATGAGTTAATGTAAGATGACTGCTATAGTATGGCTGTAGGTTTTTTCTTATGTATCTCAATTGTACGTCTTCGTTAGGAACTAAGTTTAATCTGTTAAAAATATTTATCATTACCGCTATAAATATGTGAGGACGTTCATCTACACCTTGCACGCGAGATCGAATTTCATCCCGTAGTACTTCATCGTAATCACTAGGCAAATAGTGTCTTTTTAATAATTTACTATTTCTTTCCAACTTCCTATCTTACTTCTAACTGACCTAAACCAAATTAGTGCTTGATCTTCAAATAAATCTATTGCTTCTAAGAATAATTGTTAATATGACCAGTTCCGAGCTACTCTCAATTCTTCTACTCTTTCTAAAAATTAATTAACACCCTGACTAGCAGTGTTACCTGAAAACTTTATATTCCATTTGGATACTCTAACTGAATTTATTGAAAATCCTGCCTGATGATTATACTCTGGGACTTGCGATAAATTTAAATTTTTCATCCTATCTGTGTACTGATCTACCGGTTCAAATACATCAAATTCTACTTTTCTGCTACCGAGATATGGATAACTGTGAGAGGGTTGAAGAATTGTATCTAACTGAACTTCAGAAGTAATATTAACTAGCGGATCTGTATTTTCTATCGGCTGACCTACCCTATTACTATTACGATTAGGTTGTTCTGATTAACCCAACGCTACCATCAAATCGTTATAGTGCATAGCATTAGCTTCACCTACCTCGAAAATTGATACAGATAACTCTAACCATTGGTCTTTGAGGTGAGTCCATTTAGTTTTAGTTTTATCATTTAATGAAGCGGCAATATATCCTAATCTACAATATAAATGTTGCAGTTAGGTAGTTAGTATTTGATGAGTGGTTGACAAAGGTTTATCTTCAAAGTCTCGGACCAATGTTCTAAGATATTTTAATCTACTGTCGCAAATATCTATTTCTTGAAAAATATCAAAAGTAACTGGTGAGTAGGTAGAACTTATAGATGAATCACATTTCTCTGTATTCAACTGGGTTCATAACAATTTTCTTTTTTGATTTAAACTTCTATTTTCAGGATTTATATATTTTTTTAAATTATATTCCGCACTCCGCCAACAGCCGTTAGGCCAATTATAGGCGTCACCGTACATTTTTATTACGAGTAACTCAACTTCCAGTCTAACTCATCTGAAGCTAAGCAGTTTACCTTTATCATATTGAAAACAATTGGAATGAAAATTAAGGGAAATATACCTTTTTGCAGAGTGAAGCATTAACTTTTAATTGCAATTGTCCCGTTTACTCGAGCCTCCACGTTGTGTCGCCAACTATGTGTGTCACCTATTGTAACCTACCTCACACATCTCCGACTAGCTCAATCTTTGGCTACGATATGGGCATAATAAGTATGGGATTTTTTTAGTTTACTTTACTTTGTCAAAAAGGTTTTAGTTCATTAAACAAGAAGTATTGGGCGCCAACAATTTTATTTAAATTGTGGATTCTTTCTTTGATATTTATTTACATTCAATCTTATACATCAAGGTTCAATTTATGTCAAATGGGAGTTTAACATAATAAATGCTTAATTAGTATGGCAATTTCTACAGTTTACTTTATACTGAAGTATTGAATTAACGTTACCATTCTTTTGATTTCTATTGATTAATCAACTTATAGTTTTATAGAAGGTTTTCTATATTTTACGGACATTCAACACTTTCAGGTAAGATAAATCTAAATAGCTCTTAATACCCTCTTAACCTATTTATAGTTTTAATTAATGTTGTTAATGGGTTTCACGTTTACTCAATCCACATTTCTAAAGTATAAGAAATTCCCATTATTTGATAGATGTCTGCATTATAATATTAAACCCTATGATTTGACGTTTATACAACTATAACCTGGTTTGTTTAGCCTGGCCACAAGAAGGTAATTAATTGTCTTATTACGTTATTATGAAGTCATTGACTGTTGATAATATGGCATATGCCCTTATTTGGTAGTAACTTGACATATTTTATGTTATGAATAAATTGAACCGTTTATATATATATATATATATTCCTAAAGTTTTAGGACTAACCTACTTCTAAAAAAACAATCCATAGTCCCAGCAATTGCTGCCTTGCCCATCGAGTTGAACGTTATGTAACTGGAACCACCCCCATCGCCAAACCAATGAAGTGCTTCTCTGGTGAGGTTTCTCTATTAATAATTAACACAGGTCTAACATGGTCCTCCTTTTCCGGTTATACCCTTCCGAAAGGTTTCGCTACGACACTGGAGGATTCTATTCCACCTTATCATAATGGCTTGTTGCTTGTAAAGAGCAAGGATTAGAGAGGCCAAAAAGCTAAAAAAAAGATACTCTCAATTAAGATATGTGTCAATTACCCTGTTTCTTTACATACCAGTTAACTAATAGCCGCTTTTCTAGTGAGAAACTGCCCAATGAATCAATCCTATTTTCCGTAAAAATTATTATTTCTTAATATACTGTACTAATTAAAACCTTACAATTGCAAAGTTTATCTGTTTATGCTGGGATTCAGTTCTTATCTTTGCTTTTTCTGCTGAAGCTACGAAGCCTAAATCTGTTTTTTATTCAAAACAGGAAGTGGTTTCTCTTTTATTATTATCAAAATATTTCAACTAGCCACCTAACTCAATTCAAAAAGGACTATATGATGAATCTGCAACCTGTATTTCTCTTAAGTGCTTTAAGTTGCCTAACTATCAAGTTTTTGTGATTATTAAAATGTATTACCTTTTAGTAGCTAAACTCTGTACTGCTATAAATTGAAGTGGCCCATCAAGAAATTAGCATATAGTAGCAAAATAATTTCAAATGGAAGAACGCAATAGTATATGTTAACATGTTTTAATATAGTTTCATTGTAATTAACAGTAATTTGGAGTCTTTAACACAGTTAATTATAAAACAAATGAAGTTTAAACGCAGTTTTTAAATTAGTAATATTAGTATCGAGTGAGGCCTCGTTTTACTCGATATACTTCCTGACATCGTCTGGGCATACTATAATAACACAAACCGCATTAAAACAATGTAAATAAATTATATGTCAAAAATATGTATAAGGACTCCCTCGTCGACATTATGACACTAAATAATTTTAAAAATAAAATTAAGTTAAGAGTAAAAATATCTTCACGTTTCTAATACATTAAATACATTTTCAAATAAAAAAAATGTAGCCCGCTGGGGATTTGAACTCCGCCGCATCTGCAAAGCAGATTGTGACCACATCGACTTTTCGGTTGCGTCATCAAGACTTTGGAACGAGTGCGGAGCGCGCCTCTCTTGAACAGAACAGTCTTATTATTAAAACGTTTTGACTCTTTTGTGACATTACCCTGTATCTGTTGAGTCCTATTTTCGGCAAGTGTAAAGCCTGACCTATGTGCAATTTATTACTTCATTCTATTTCAAAATTAACGCAAAAATTTAAAAAAATATTTTTGTAAGGTGCTCACCCAGTATATATTTGTCTGAAATTGTACCGGTTTCATGCCAGGTATATTTATAATGTGTATACAAAATATCATCTTCCTCCGACAAATAGTTTTTGAGTTATAATCGTCTTTCAGACGAGGGAAGTAAAAATACCTTTACGATTAATGTCATAAATATTAAGTTTTATTGCCTAATAATGCAGCAATCTAATTTTATTTCTAATAGAAGCTTGTATCAACAAATACTACACTTGGCAGCTACATACGATATTGTTTTGTTTTAAAATAAACATAGTAGCATAATTTTTGTTGCTGGGCCATTTCAATTGCTGAGCAGTTTATTTTTAATATATACAATTTCCCCAATTTAAATTATTCTACATTTTATTGTGCATGTCCTAATTAAATTCAACAGTAACCCAGAGATTAAGAATCGAACAATTAAAGTTATTACAAGTGCATGCTCAAGCTGTGAACAGAAAGGTAAGATTTAGAACCAATTTTGATAAAACCCTGAGAATAACAGAAAATTTAAATTAAAAAAATAAAAGCATTAAGGCCACAACAATACGAATCTCCTGATGTGTTAACATACATAAAAATTCCTAGATTAAAGTGGGCCGGGCACATGATCAGAATGCCAGAAGACAAAATCTTAAAAAAGGGTCCAGGTCCAACTGGAAGGCACAATAACCAGAGGAAAACGTTGCTGTTGGTGGGCAGAAAATGTTGCGAAAGATATAGCACAACACAATACAAACCCAGAATTGAGAAAGTGCAACCAGAAATAGAGAGGAATGGAGAAGAAAATTGAAAGAGGCCCTGGTTCAATAGGGCTATAGCGTCATGCAGAGCGAAAAGGTGTCAGTATTACCGCCAACAAATTTCCGATCAACATTTGTCCACTTTAAGAGGAACTATGCAATGGGTCCATAAGGGTTCTTCACCTCCCAAGAAATGCCAAACCCAACCTTCTGCTGGGAAGTTGGTTACAATTTTCTGGAACATGGAAAGAATATTGTTGATCGAATATGTGCCAAGAGGGACTGCACTTACTAGAGACACTTATGCCATCACTCTAAAAATCTAAGAAAAGCTATTTATAAAAAACGCCAACAGTTTCCTCAGAAAAGCATCTATACTTCGCATGTCAATGCACGAGTTCACAAGGCTCGAAAGGTTGTGTTTGTTTTAGAGTAATGTGGGTTTCAAGAAATAGATGACCCATCTTACGCCGAAGATATGACACTATATGATTTTTATGTGTTTAGAACACTGACTACTTCGCTAAGTCAGCGAAAGGATTTTTTGTAAGGTATAAACCAACTTCCGGACAGATGGAGTCAATGTGTTGATATACATGGATGTTAACTTAAAAAATAAAATTATTTTTATTTTTTCCTCGTTTGTACCTATTGTTATAGTATTGACTTTACTATGTAAGCCGATATTATAATAATATCTAATTATTCCTATCCATTCACTTCAAAATACCTTAAATAAAATATTTGCCCTAATATTTTAATGTATTTCTTTGACTTGCGTAGCTCAGGTTATAACAAACATCTTATCTCAGGTGGGTACTTGCGTTAGAATATTTTATCAAAATAATTGTACAAAATGTTTGGTTATTGACAAGTTATTTCAGAATGACTTTAAATCT
>CALNHX010011730.1:0-30050 GCA_940337035.1 Agriotes lineatus
ATGGCTCAATTTTTGTCGATAGCTTTGGTTTCTTTTCAGCGCTGGCTGAATTCCATCCACCCACAGATTACATGATCGGACCAGGTTACATTTCTAAAGTTAGGGCTCCGAACATCACCACCCATTGAATTCATCGTTTCGAACTGGAGCTTTGCCTTCAGCAGCGGTATCGGTAACAAACTACTGTATTACACTATAATCTCGCTTTACCGAGTAATTTCTGCGTGTATATCATCCTTCCTCGAAGATACAATACCGACGTCTCTTTTGTTTTGTAATTGACATTTATAGGAGTTATTGTTCTCCTAACAAACTTCAGTTTCAATGTGCTTCCATCACCAAAAAGCATCTTGGATGAAAAAACTAACATTGTTCAGAGTGTTCTGAGATATACGTTTTGTCGTTATAAAAATCCAATGTTGTGCTTATCCTAAGTTGTTTCAATGTGATTTCTGCTTATATCGTGGTAGATAGATACATTTTTGTGTGGTAAATTTACTTCCGCGACATGTTTTTGTAGTTTCTATATGTATATTTTTCTATCGAATTTCGCGACACTACTTAGTATATATAAAACATGATATTATTTTTATGAATGGGGAAACGGGACTACGCTATAGTACTGAAATTGAATACAACTTTTTTCCATAGTTGCATGAAAACTGCACACCATTCTAGAACACCTAAAAAGCTGTAAATAGTTGAACTACGTACTTAAGAAATCCTTGAATTCCAGAGTGTGGAAAACGAAACGCAGCAGCAACAAAACTGTTGATGGAAGCTAAATTGACGGTGCTATTGTATTCGGTGTACCCCCATGATTTTGGATAAAGATCATACATTCTCATGTTGTTGTCCCCAATGTAATAAACCAACCACTCGTTGTACGTTATGTGTTGGATGATAGCAGCAACAATCGCCCTAGCTTCTTGATAGATCTTCTCGTCGTTCCAATCGCTATGAAGTTGTTGCAGCCCCACTGCTATTCGATTATGCTCACGCAGCAGCAGTATTTGAAGGACGGCCAATTGCGGGTTGTTATTTATTCTACGATCCCCTACAACAAATTCGTTCCAGTCAAAGATTAATAGCGCGAAGCTAAACGCATACCAGCATCGTAGCAAGGTTCTTCATCGCTTCTTGCAAAGCACTGTGTTTGTATCTGTTCCAGAGGCAAATTTGGTGGAAACGCTCTGCCATCGGGCAAGCATTGAACTCTCAGTCTTCCACCAACAAATTCACGTAGCGAGTCAGCAGTCTTCACATCGGAACCGTACACCATGGAGCCATCTAATGCATGGGTCACACTGCTATACTAAAATAATATGGTCGTGGAATTTAACATTAAAGTATATGAGCAAAAGTGTCATGATATTTACCTGCTGTCCTGCTTGATTTTCATCACAATCTCCAATTAAGTTAATATCGTTCCGAGCAAGGTTTTGACAAGTCACGTTGTATTGGGAATAGAAATAATCGTCTTCAGGTACCCTTATAGGTAAACACACGTTCTGATCGTTGATATTAGCTGGACTGCAACAGTTTCTAGCTTTCGAACCAGCTGAAAATACACCTGGTTAGTATGCAGAATCCAACTTTCATATTTTATTTTAAAACTAAACAATATATTACAGTACAGTAAAGGGAAAAACAAACAGGCTTGGATGGAGTAGAGGAAGGGAAAACACTTGACGCTTATACTAAACAGTAAACAACGTTATAGTCGAAAATCAGAGCTTAGAAGAACAATACCTGGTATCAGCGATGGACAATAGCCCATCGTACGTATGCAGACAACTTCTAATGGAACTATATATTATATAAGAATGTAAGGCAAATATCACAGTTACTAAAGAAATAAATAGATCAGTCAGAGTTGCGGTACTACAACTAGAAGTCGAGATGAAAAGATCAACAATTATACCGGGTGGCCATAAACATCTGAGATCCCGGTAGCTATGGAATTAGCTACTTATAAATGCTGGTTAGCATTATACATATTTCAATTATAATAAGTATTGGTATGAAATGTAACAAAATGCAAATAAGAGGAGGGGAATGTGCCCCAGATTCTGCAGTTTAGCCTACGATTCGATTATAAAAATCTACTGTTCTAACTTCAATACTTATTGCAATCTGTAATAATTTTTGACAGATAGGAATTTTAGTTGTGATGACATTAATGACATTTAGTTTAGTTGGGTTCATCACTTTAATAAAGCGGTGTTGATTCCAAAGGTAATGTGATATCAGATATTTATGGCCACCCGGTATATACAGCTGAATGTACAGTCGTGTTCAAATAAATCTGGGACAATGTTTTTTTTATATGTAGGTTCAGTTAAGAATTGAAGAATAACTCCATGGATTTTCTGCCATCAGAAAGAGTTACATTAAACTTTAACAGGTAATGAAATCTGTAACTCTTTCTGATAAGAGGAAATCCATGGAGATATTCTTCAATTCTTAACTCAACCTGCATGTGAAAAAAACACTGTCCCAGATTTATTTGCACACGACTGTACCTCTTAAATCTGTTACCGGTAAATCTCCGTTAAGACTTGCAACAAGCTTAGTTCAGTTGCTCAGTGAGAGGGAAGGTTGTAGACTGAAATGAAGTTATTGTACTTAGAAAGATATGGGGATAAATTTTTGTTAATTTAGAGAGCTCTTAGTTGGGTTGGATGCTAGTGATGGACTTGAGGGTTTATCAGGAAAACCTTCTCGTTAATGGGAAATAATGGTACGGTGCGAGATCTTTGAAACAGCTTATTTAATTTCGAAATACGCGAAACTGCACTGCACTTTGCAAATTAAAAAACACAGTAAATCTAGGAACTGTGTTAAGATAATATTATGCTTGTGACGTCACGTTGCTGATAAGCAACATATGAACAGATGTATTGTGCAATCTAATCTTAGTATTGAATTAAGAAGAAGAATTACGTGATACATTACTAAATGATGTGAAGACATTAGCGAAAGAAGATATAAGAACAATGGACGCTTTTTTTAGGTAAACTGCGTTATTGTCGAAAGTGTTCACCGTTTCACAAGAAAACAATTTTGAATATGTCCAGTTGAAACCACTGCGATATTTTATTTATATAATTTAATTGACGTCATCGACAGCTTTAAAACGCTGCCACGCACAGTCATGTTGCGCTCACGGTTGCCGAGATAGACCGAGACAAATGCAACAGCACAGGCAGTCGACCATAAGTCGCCCAGTACTATCCACAGAGTTAAATGTAGTCCAACGTTAAAAAATAAACTGAAGATCACGGTTAAAAAAATAAAGAATCACATAATAAACAAACTAGTATCGTTATACGTATCACGTTTTAGAAAAACCATCTTAGTGAACTCGAACCTTACAACCTGAACGTGATGAACATTAGAAGAAGAAAAGGGACCAATACATATAACTTACGAACTGCAGCACTGGCGATTATGTCATGGGCTACCAGCTGCCCAAACTGCATCACGCTCAGGGCAACTCTATCAGGGTTGTGTCGATCGGGAAACAGGTCTGTGCGCAAAGCTCGGGCCAGGGGCTTTGGTTGCCCATCACTCCCCACAGGGAGCGTGTGCTTGCCGTCCCCATAATTCGCAGGTAGCAGGCGAATGTACACGCTGTTGGTCATCCCTTGCGTCGTTTCGTTCAGGTTGTTGCAAGAACCATCGAAGTTGCGATACTTGGATGAGGGGTCGCAGGGCTGTGCTTCTAGGGAGCAGGTTGTCCAGTTAATTCGAGTATCTTTCTCTCTAAAAAATATTAATCATAGAAAATAAACTCCAGGTACTCGGAAATAAAGGATTGTAAAAAAATTGAGCAGCTTTGCTGTAATTAAATTTGATTTTTCAGCATTTTTTTAGGAATTCTGTTCTTATTAAAATTATACTTATTGAGCTTAACAACGTTAAATTTACATCAGTCATTCACACTGTCCTAATATATTAAGATATTCTGATCGATCTTTATTGTTTTTCTAAGATAATTAGATTTGATTACATGCATTTATTGGAACACTGATAACATTGTTTGCACTGTTATCCAATTTGATAATTTTCAAGCGCAGTTCAATCACTTCCATTTATAATCAAACAATTACATAATGCATTACTAAGTTATTACACTCAATTTCATCTGATAGCTGCTGTAACTACCTACCTTCATTTGACTAATTAGGTCAAGAGGACATAGATGGATTTCTAATTTCTTAAGATGATATCAAAATAAAATAATTTCCTTTTCCATTTTCTAGTCTTCGTGTGAGAGTAATTAATTTTTTGGGAAATAAAAATAAGAATTGTTTTTCTAATAGGTCAATAATACACCCCCGTTCATTTGAAGTGGATCACTTAAAGAAACTAGTTTCTACGACATTTTTCTAACCTATTTATAGCAAAATGTAGTTTGTATTGTAGCTAATAATTGAGTTAACTATTGTTTTAAAAATATTTAGTAGCCACATCTAATTCTTAATTCATATCATTTTTAATAAGTACGCGAGAAGCCAACAATGCATAACTTGCAGTAAAGTTTAATTGACGTCGTGGCATTGTTTAAAGCAGTAATAATCAATAATTAATTAATAATTCATGCATCTTTATCAAACAATACACAAAACACACCAAAATCTTCAAGTTTCTTAACTGCAAGTATTGCATTGTTAACTTATCAGCTTTTTATTAAAAGTGATATTTTTTAAAAATGACGTGTGGCTACCTGATGCTTTTAAAACAATAGTTAATTCGCTTCCTAGTAATAATACAAACTACAATTTGTTATGAAAAAGTAGTCGAAACTAGTTTCTTTAAGTGGTTCACTTCAAATGAACGGCGGTGTAGTTTAACTTGTGAGTAGTTAGCCACCAGACCTTATTTTATCTACAGTTTCTTAATTAAATCTTAATAAATATTATCAACTAATGAATTAAACAAACTCTATTCAAGTGTCTACATTATCTTGAAATCGATAAATCAACAATACTTGCGATTTGTTTGTTGCTACAGCACCTAGAACAATATTTTTCGTATTTAAACTTATGTTTACAATAAATATTAGTAGCAGAAAGTCGCTTTTAATTTATAGAATTGTAGTTTTTAAACATTCTTCTTTAAACCAATGACAATGTGGCATTATTAGTTTGAGCTTAAAGATCAACTGACAAGCTCTCAATATTTTCCCGTCGGAATTTATCCCCTAATTTATGTGTATGTTTATAACACTTATATATTGCACAAATATAAGGAACAAATAGTATATGGATTATCCATGCAAGAAAAAAACTTTACTAAATAGGACCTCTCGAAATCGATTCAGGAAAACTTTATAAAACCCTAATTAATATTACTATCAGCTGGACATTATTCATATGTATCGCGTCGCAAACGAGTTCCACAAAGATAGCATGAAGAACGTTGAGGTTAGTAGAAAACGAGAGAAGGGAAGAAAGGCTCAAGAATAAACTGGATTAAACTTCAGACCACGTAAAGATAAAAATGCAATGCTTCTTCGATTTCTGGCGGCCAATAAGTATTTACTTCCAAACACTATCATATTCTAATTTAAACAAACGGGTGCAGTAATCTAACAAACCAATAGCACCCACCAGATATGCACCAAAAGGAGCCAAAAAGCATCGAACGTAAATTTAAGACTAAAAATTTCCAAAACTGAGACCCAGAGAATTGACCTACACTAAAGTTGCACAAAATTCTTTAAAAAAGAAAGCCAGTTGCGAACCCAAAAAATATCATAAGCAACCTAATACACACAATGTCGTTTGAAGTTGCCGGATGTGATATAAAGCTGCAAGAAAAATATTTTAATATCGCTACACGCCCCGCTTCCTTAAAAGACTAGAAATTTAGAAAGTATCGGAAAACATATAAAGAAACGGAAAAGCGGCCACAAGTAGGTATGTCGCCTTAAGCTTTGGTGCCAAAACTAGTCTTCGCTGCTAGTTGGAAAAGCGGCACCGAGAACTAGAGTAGAGTAAACCCCTCACGAGATCAAAACACCCAACTCAAAACAATAGCACAAAAAAGTCGAATAGCAACAGAACTAATCATTTTAAGGAATTTAAGTGCATTCCAATAGAGACCTTTCCTACAAAGTCCAACGAACCACTAAAAAGCCCCTGCAGAGACTCTCTGGGTTGCTACACTCCCACACGTTAATTGGTACATTGGGGCAACAATACCGAGATACAATTGTAGATATAACATCTGTTTTGTTATAAAGTTATTCAAAACGCAATAAACTACTACAACCAATTTTAATAGATTTGTAAATTACTGTCTTATTCTTATTCATTAATAGTGACACCTGCAAGTTTTTTCTAGTAAAAAAGTAGTTCAAATTATGAGTCAGTTGGAATTCAAATAATCTTTTATACACTTAATATAGTAGGCTTGCACTGGAAAATATAATTTCATCTTTGTTTAACTATTAACACTGGCAATCATTTTTGAAAATTTGATAGCCCGACATATATTGTGATTCAGGAATTAATGCGGTTCACAATGATTTTTTAGGGTTGTAAAATTGCAGAATCATTGATTTTTGGCCCAATTTGAAATGTTTACATCGGCACTACCTGCCGAGGTATTGCTTTCGATATCGAATATTTTTTACAAATTAACAATTTTATATTTATTATTCTCATATGAAAGATCTCATCAAACTACTTAAAGTTGGGAAGACAGCAACAGCTTTGGAAAAATAGTAAATGTGTTGTTTGTCTCGCCAGATGAATTTAAACACGCTAACTCGTAAACAGCATAACCCATCAGAATGCTTTTTGCACCAGTCTGTGTGAAATATAAATGCAAAGGACTGAAAAGATTTTGGGCGAGATTGGTTGCTTTTCCTTTTGTATACATATATTTGTCTATTTGTATTCGGGTTGCCAGCAATAGACAAAAGTGATCTCATAACTATACTGTCGGAGTGGTACACTCGTGGACTGCCGAACCTAAGGTCGCGAGTTCGAATTTCGGTCAGGGAAAGACATCTTTTTAAAACTATCGAAAGATACAGATGCAAATTTCTATTCGTTCTCACTTTTAAATCCAAACTGCCACGTTATCGGCGCTCTCTCCCGTTTTCGCACACTCCACTCACGGTATTGATAAATCGCCGACTCTATTTTAAACCGATTATCTGAGTCTAAACTTGCCAATAATTATTTCTCGTATTAAGAATTCTCTTAACCAAAGTAGTCGCGTAATCATATTATATAACATAATATAATAACGGCCATACCTTGCTGAAAGCACCGTTTCAACAGAATACGAAGACTAAATTTGTCTTAAAAACGGGCGTCCGAAACAGCGCATTATAAAAGCCGCTCCACTGCCAAAGTATCGATAAGGAGCTTCCACGTCAAATTTTGTTTAACAATAATTTTACTGTAACAATTGGAATTGTATAAGAGACTTTTGTTCACCACTTTAACGAGGTTTATCCGGTAATTATCCGAACTAATGGTACAAAAAGATAAATAGCCACCCTGGAACAACGGTGCCTCAGCCCACAAATACTCCCTTAGGAAGCTACAGTCTTATTACCGTGCTCCTTTCAATTCTTGAATTGTCATATTCAGTTTTTTTTAATAACCTGTAGCTGCTTCGTTTCACTCTTCTTGATCCACTCTACGTCCTTAAATATATTTTCTTTGAGGGGACATTTCAAATTTGGAAACAGCCAGAAATCGCAATTACCAATTTGAGGACTCTATCGAGGCTGACGGATATTGAGTAACGATATGTTTGGTCAAAGAATCTTGCATAAATTAGATGGGTGGGCGGGTGCACAGTCTTGTTGAAGGTGCCAGTTACAGCTTTCCCAGAGATGATGCCACTTGCTGATCACTGCATCACTTCATCTCTTGAAACTCCCAGGAGGTATTCTTTTTTCATTGTATAAGCTTCTGAAGCTTATTCATAGTGAACAGCAGTTTCGTTATCAAAAACAGGGAGGAGTTACTTTATATGGCTTCCACTTTAAAGGTATTCTTTAATAGACCCTCAAATGTCATAGCAATGACAGAATCAGTTGGGGGAGATTTATTAATATCTCGAAAATATTGTGAAAGCAACTATGAACTGGCAAGGGATCATTCAGCAATTATAGAAACTTCACACCCCGAAATCATTCCAACGCCAAGACAACTATTGCTATGCAATAAATTAACAAATTGGAACCACTTTAGAAATAAGTTTGATGAAATGTTCGACCGTAAGCTTCAAAATTGCTAAAGAAATCGATAATGACGCAACACTTACAATAAGCACTAAACAGCTGATTGGGAGGCACCTCCAAAATTAAAAAAAAAATGAAAAGAGAAAAACTTTCTAAGGAAAGACGCATTAGGAATCGCACATTAAATTAAAGCACCAAAGGCTTGAAGAAGTTAATGCTACAAATTAAAAATCAAATGTTAAATGCAAAGACATTCAGCAAATGCTTAATTAGTTTCAAGATTTCTCAAAAATAGCACCCAGATTCTGTTTAATTACTAGGAAGATACTACAAGAATTACCTATAAACGTAACTAAGGCTGTTGCCCATGTTTTTAATTGAGTGGATAGAGTTGAATGGTTCTCCAACGAATGGATGATTGTTGTTATCATTACGAAAACAAACCCCAAAAAACCAAAAGAGGGGTTGCTTCTTACGGGTTCGTTAGCCTGTTACCAGCTGTTCAAACTGTTTGAGAAAATAGTTCTTGTGAACAGAATGAAGGTGATCTTAGATGAGGCAAAACTTATCCCCAACCATCAGTACAAATTTAAAAGCAACCATGAAACAACTGAGCAATTACATCGAGTTATAAATAAAATTAACAATGGTTTAGAAGCAAAAAGGTACTATTCAGCCGTGTTTTTAGACACAAAGTCACGCATTCGATATAGTCTGGCATATCGGCTCATTAAACATGTTAAAGAGGCATCCGCCGCATTACTTATATGTGTTGTTAAAATGCTTTATATATTACTGGTATTTTCTTCTTAAGTACATAACAATGTGGAACAAGCTAATCTTCAACTTATTCCGTCTAGTGCGCCACAGGGCAGTGCAATGGGTTCTGTGTTATATCTACTGCATACTGCTAATTTACCAACAATAACGCTAACTACAATATCAACGTTTGCAGATGATACTGCAGTTCTGGAAGCCTATATTAACCAGATAATAGCCTCATTAAACTTGCAAGTCCGTATAAATAAGATTCATTAATAGCTAAGACCTGGCGAATTAAAGAAAATGAAGTCGAATCTGTTCATCTTACATTCACCTTGAAACTAGCCAATTTTTTCCCAGTAGTTCTCAGTCGGGGATTACACCTGGATCGAAAAATGACATAGAAGAAGCACATTTTTACTAAAAAGAAGCAGTTGGGATTACAGTTGAGGAAAATATAATTGATGATTAGACAATAATCTCTGTTACCACTTGAAAACAAGTTAATGGTGTATAAAGCCACATTTCAGCAGATCTGGATCAATGGCATTCAGCTTTGGGGTTCTGCCAGTAAGTCAAACATCGAAATACTGCAACGTTTTCAAAATAAAGTGCTTCGAGTAATACCTAGTGGAAGTGGCTTGGAATGTGCCAAACCTAATAATTCAAAGACATTTATGTTCATCATCAGTGCAACCAGTGTCAAATACAATGATACACTAAAGGGGTACCCAAAAGAAAAAAAACACGACTCTTAAGGCGCTTTAAACCATCAGATCTATCAACTACATTTAATTAAGTGATCAGTCATTAGGTTGGATTAATTAAGAAATATACCTGTCTCACAGGAAATACCTGTTACTAGAAAACAAAAGAGGGCTTCCTGTGTAAAATCTCTCTGCAGGCCACTACTATTAGCTGTCAAAATAAGCACAGCTTATATGATAATGAAAAATAAAAAAATAATAATGAAGAATCTACTAGACAATGTAAAAAATGTGTGATGTATCATTAGAACAATCCTTGGAAATGTTACAACAAATATTTTATTTGCTAGATTTAGCCCCAAAAATGCGAACTGTTTGTTTTTCGGGGTGTTGCACATCACGATTGTTACACTAAGTGTTTAGACATTTGCAGCATGTCATGATCACATTGAAGTTTTGCCATAACTTGATACATACCCATTGAGTCAGAGAGAACTAAATTACATTGTGAACTATTTTCCTAAAAATATAGAAAACACCTGATAAAAACAATTTTTATTGGCTGTTATGATTAATACACTCGTTGTTGTTGTGTAAATGTCATCTTATTTTTCGTTTTGCTTGATACAAGTAAACAATGCAGTGTAAACTTCTGCCTGTCACAGTGACAAATGTTTTTATAATCGGATATACACCCACAGACTTAAGTTAAGACACGACTAGATTTTTTATCTTTCTTTTCAAGGCCAGCCCTAAATTAGTTTTTTTTTTTGGAATACACGATAGTATCCAATGCTAAAAAAAATCTCAGAAAATGTGCGTATAGAAATATGATACCCGTAACCCGTTATTTTCCTTTGAGTATATTTCATATTATTACAGAATGCAAGAATTACGAACAGCAAAAGAAAACGAACGAAATTCCAACAAATATAGATGAAGCTCTACATAATCCACAGAAAGTATTGGAATTTTTACGTACAGTTAAATTACTAAACGTGTTACAACTGTATGTAATAATAAATGTAATCGTGCTAATAATCTTAGCAGTTGAAGCATGTTAAATATTTTTTTTTAAATTTCCGGGAGAATTGCAATATTCTAACTTTAAGGTGTCTAATAAGTTGCACTCCCTTCGTTATATGAAAAACTAACTACTTAGTTATGAGATTAAACGCTTACCTGTAGTTGTTTCCAAATAGTTTTAAGCCCTCCTTTTCGTAATTTCTTGAATCGATTCCATACTTCCCAAAATCTGCATTTTAAAATTTTATTGTTCATTGAAATGTTAAACAGGGTTTAACATGATCGCGTCCTTGAATGTTAAGATACTTTTAACATGGATCCACTCATTTAACGTGCACGCACTCGCGTCCTCGAATGTTAAGATACATTTAACATGCATCCACTCATTTAACATGCATGCACTATATCAACATCACACATATTCATGGTAGTCGAATTTCGATTTAGCAGTTTTTAGTAATTATTATTGATTCAAAATGATTGCCTCAATGAACAATAAACTAATGAACGCATTTCGAGGGGTAACCGTCTTAACATTTCTCACATAAATCACCACTCTTGCTTCGCTGCGCTCGCTCGAGTGTTAAAAATATGCTGAAATGTTAAGACTGGGCTACCCCTCTTAATACGTTAATTACTATTAAAAATGTACATTAGGTGATGCTATGGAACTCTTACCGTTTTCAGAGCAGATAGGGCACTTCACCCGGGAGGTGAATAGAGGTTCGAGCACGCAAACTTGGCATTGCGAAGAACACGCTACGAACAGAAAAGTGAGCGTTAAGAGAAAAAGCGTCGAAAAGTACATTTTCGTGGCCGAATGAGGGGCCAAACGCGGTCGCCTGTATTTAAAGCCAACCGTTGATAAGATTATCATCTTTGATTCAGGAAAGCGGATGCAGTCGATTTAATTTCGAAGAATAGATTTTGCTACAGATTAAGATGTAATCGCTTGTTTGTTTTCTATACAATCACATGTCGAATTAGAATTGGAGCGGCCAGTAGATTGTTTGCCAGCGTTAATTATTGTATTTAGACTTCGCTCTTTAGCACAATTCGCTGTTATATTGACTGCAGTAAAAAATAGAACCATATTATTATAGGATACTTCTTTTTTTCTTCTTTCTCGACTTGCATTTCTTTTACGCTTCTACAGCTCAACTCGGGACTTTACTTCGTCCTTTTGTTTTACCTCCTTGATACCAAAATTTGTCATGATACTTAAACTAGCGTAACTACATGGGCACATATGAGCGCCTACCGGCTATAGTAAAGGCGGCATGGGTTCTTTACAAATTTATTAATTATGCCGAGGGGTGTCGATGAGTCTGTAATACAATAAGTATTCCCAGATAGAAACAAGAGTTCGTAAACTCAACAGCTTAGTCAAAATCGCCATAATCTGAAATGCATACTAATAACGGCCAGGTCATAAAGAAGTTTGCAGCAACTGAAACACACATATCACGGTTAAAGCTAATCAATTAATAAAATCATAACGAACTGATGAATCTACTCGTAAATTAACATCAACACAAATAATACATAAATGTAAAATTAAAATACTTATACAGAAAATCGAGAGGGCTGCAAGGCCCTCAATCGAGACTGCGATAATGAACGTAACGTAAGACAGCAACGATTAAAATTGACAAACACGATTAAAGCCCAAAAAATATTTTAAGAATCACAATCATAAAATGGTAGCACTGAGCACAAATAAATAAAATAATAGTTACATGAACAATCAGTAACTTTGTCACTACGAAGCCTTCGGATCTCCCTGGGCACTAGCTCACAAAGCGTCAGCAGTAATTTTTTGCAGGTTTACTATAGACGCGTGGGATCATCCACGGTGATAAAACGGTGGACCAGCCGTGCCCATGCGGGAAAAGGCTTAGGTCGGAGACAAAAAGCACAAGGTTTCGAGAAGTTTTTAGGTTAAGATGCCGTTCCAGCTAAAACTACGGCACAAGAGGGAAAGGGAGAAACAAAAGGAACCAGCAACTAACAACAACCTAGCTAGAATAAAAGAGCCAGCTAAAAAGACCAAATAAACTTACACTGAAGGTTGAATTTTGTGCTGATAAAGACACCTCAGCGACCATGTTATTATATGCCTCACCAGCCTCATCGGGGGAGTTAAACCGTTGTCCACACAATTTATTCTTGATCGTGGGGGAAATAAATAAATATTACACGGTGCCAAATCTGGGCTATACGGTGGGTGACCTAGTAGTTCTACATTCACAGAGACCAAAAATTCCATGCTTTGAGCAGCGGTGTGGAATGATGCATTGTCATGGTGTAGGATTGGGCGACTTCGAGGACGTTGTGTACGTACTTTTTGCACGACTGCTGGTAAACCAATGATGGAATACCACTCAGCGTTTACTGTGCGACGATATTCCAAAGGACAGAGATCGCATACATTTTTTTGGCTTTGCTTCGCCTTGGAAGATCCACTATGCCGATTATCGCTTCGTTTCTCGTTCATAATAATAAATTCAGGTTTCGTCACCGGTGACGATGTCGTACACATGTTTTGACTGACCACTTGCAAACCTCTTCAGCATTTTCTTGCACCAATCCACACGTACTAGTTTTTGAGCTTCATCCAAATTATGTGGAACCCAACTTGTGCATAGCTTTCTGGCACCAAAATGTTGGTAAAGAATTGTGTTGATTACAGTCCCCGAGATGCTTAAGGATGTCTATTGAGGCATTGAGGCTGAAATTGTTCAGTATAGGCGATTCGCCGGTCTTCCTCCACGAGGCGACGTACAGCGTCAACGTTTTCATCAGTAACAGCAGATTTTGGACGACCTTCACGGACTTCATCATTAAGAACATTTCGGCCACGGCGAAATTCCGCAATCCACTCTTAGACTGTGCGGTCTGATGGTGCTTCATCCGCAAAAGCATTGCGAAGTCGTTCGATGCACTGTTTTGGAGTGAGAGACAATTTAAAATCGTAAAAAATCATTGCGCGATTATCTCTTCGACTTAGCTCCATTTTTCATACAGCTCACAACAGTTAAAAGCTTATTGCATACGAACCATAAACAATTTTCTCAATCTGTCAACTTCAGTTGTACTGAAACGTTGCACTCTTATAAAAAATTGTGAAATTAATTACTAAGCATATTTTGCTGAAATTTATGTAGTGACCCTCGTACTTTATTATTCCAAAAGTAATCATTGACGAAAATGCGATTTTAACATATGATGAACTTATTAATAAACATATATTTAACATAAACCTTAATCTATACAGGGAGAACAAAAGTACAGTGTAAGATGTTTTTTATTAGGGCTTAATGATACCAACCACATTTTTCATAACTCTTCCACACTTTTTAGCAATTATTTCAGCAATGGCGTCAAGAACGTTTTCTCTTTTTTGCGTTCTCTGTACGTAGACCCATAAAAAGCATCTTTCGAGGTTAAATCCGGTTTTTTGACGGTCAATCGAAATAGCCGTATTTTGAGACTATTTTTCCAGGAAATGTTTTTCGTAGAAGATCAATTGCAACACGCATCTATGACATGTAGCAACGTCTTGCTGAAACCGCACGTCGAAAACTTCTAGCAGGAAATCATGTGGCGGTAACTGCATTTCTTGCAATTATTATATTTCTAGAGCTGATTAAAATTTCTAAATTTTCCCAAAAAAACTAGATGTAATGCAACCAATTTTTCTAAATTGTAATCGTTAGATAAATAACGTAATAGAAATTTAAATATTTTTGAATTGTAGTTTTGAGCCCGTGTATCGTAGAATTATTTGGATTATAATTCGTAACCTCCAGGATTTCCTTCGAGCTAAGGCCCCAGCCATAATATATTCATCAATGGAGATTGCCGTCCCGAGCTGGTGGGCACCGTCATACCTTCAAAATTTACTATAGTTAAATCGTCTACCATTTTAGATACAATATTTACGGTCCTTTTGTTTTAAATTGCCATTTATACTGTTTACTAGCTGTAGCCCGCGGCGTATGCCGCATTTAAAATGTAGGACTACTGCACAGTCGACCATTATCACAGAAACAATAAGGGTGTTTTTAAACAGACCGTCGGTCACATTCAATAAGACAGTAATAAACTCTCATTATCAAGTGAAATGTACTTGTGTTCATAGTTTTAAAAAACACAACCAATAGGCTAACTAACTATTTTTTTCTGTTATAATATCCATGTTAACAGTAATGGGAAGTTTGTTTACGATAACCTGAAAATAGTAAACCGTTGAATAAAGCTGAACAGAATTGCCTGGAGGCTGTTTATCAGGATTCCGTTGCTTTGCGCTGGTTCTATCCCTCAAGCACGTAAACAAGACTGTGTTTACGTTTAAACCAATGTAGTCAATGGTACTTGAAAGGGACGACAGTGAACCACCCTGGGAGACGCAGCCTCACGTCTCGATGTATTATGGCTTAGTATCAGGGTGGCGACGTAGTGAATGAATCAAACATTAAATGCAGATTTTTTTATTACGAAAATAAACGGTGTATTTATACAAAACAAGAATGCTTAACTAAGTAACAATTCAAAGTTCATAATAGTGGAGTGTAATAGAATGCGTTTAAAGGTCCGAAGACCGCAACTCAGCACGATAAGCCTTTTATAGTTCCGCATGGGTTTGCAGACTGAAGCGTTGAACTTGGCTTTCTAGGTCGCTTATTAAGCGAAATTCCGAGTTGCATTTTTACTGCGATGTTTAAACTCAATGTTGGCGAAACAATATTCGTTAAGATTTCGTAAATGGGACTGAATTTTGCCTGTTTTAATTCAAGATTAAAACAGATATAAATTAAATATAAACTTGCGAAATTATGAAGTAAAACTTGAGGTTAAAACTGTGTTTATGAAATCAGAATTACATTTAGAACTTCTGACTGGTTTCGTAAATTTTGTTATTAAAATTTATGTGTGTTTAAATCAAGTTTAAACAAAGCCTTGTTACTTTTGCCGGTTTAACACGGCATGCAGTGTTGTGAATTGTTTAAGAGGTATGATATGTGTGTTTTAACAAGTATTGATTCAAGTTTTAAGCCTTTTCTCGCCAGGGAAGCTAAACATCATTAAAACACGTCGGCTAGATTGCGGTTAGTTTGCCAAAATTACCTTCCCTTCAACTATAACCGCCGTGGGATTACTCTTAAATCCGTTACTGGTATTACCATATGTTCTATATCAGGTATCAATTTACATTCTATGCATTTTTTCATTATAAGACAAATTCAGTTTCATTTACAGGTGGTATAAACACCAAACAAATTAATACCATATGATCGAAAACTTTTATATGCTAGAAGGCTATGGAACTGCTTTGTTAAAAATTTGTATTGGTAGTCGTGGTAGTAGAAGTAGCATTGGAATTTTAGTTTATATATTTAATTTATGTATATGTCAGTTTACAATTACATCAGTCAGGCTATTTTAACAAATACAAACATTTTTGTTGAATACATAAAAATGTTCGTAACAAAAATAACTACATATTTTCAAAGTGATTTCCTCAATTTTCCATACACAATAAAACTTCGTGTCCAGTATTAAACATTCCGTCAAAGTTAAATGCTTCTATAAAAATTGTATAGATTATATTATTAAGTACCTTTACTCATCACTGCCAACAAACATGCGGTATAAGGTAAGGCCGTCCAGCAAATAGAATTCCAAATTCTCACAATGCCTCAGCAAGACTTCTTCCGAGTCAGAAACGTCGCAAACACCTTCAGCGTAATAACTCAGTGGCGCCTAACAAATACTAATAATCAACTTTCACATCTCTACCGAACTGAATTTTTTTACGAAATCACCCACGCTTTCAGAGTAAGACCGCCCCCACTTGCCACTCTAGCAAGCTGCGTGCATCCTTTATTCTGTTACATAGAGTAATTTAATTTTCAAGTATAACAAACTTTAATTAAAGAACTAAAGGATGTCAAAATATTATGAACAAAAATGTATCGTAACTGTGAGTCCTAGAAGAAATTGCACTAGAAATTGAAAGACTTAACAAGCGGAATTAAGATAGAAGCAAGCCAAAATCTGAGAGGAATTACACAATTATACAAAGAATTGAGACGTCTTGGCGTTTCGAAGCGGAATTTAAATTTGAGAATCGATTGCACCTGTGAACTGTAAACAGACAACGAAATAGTAAAGAAGAAGTTGTGTAGATTGTATAAAGAGCTGTCTATAAACAAAGAAAACAAAAAATGTAATATCCTCTTATGCAGATGAAATAAATGCTGCACTGTCTACAACGAAAAACATAATTTACTAGTTAGGATGAAATAGCAATTATTGTTATCAAAACAGATACAAAATTGTAAGATAATTTTATAACGCATGTTTTTTGAAGAACAATAACCCGGTAAAACAGCGCAATTATCAAAATCAAACAAAGGAAAAGAGAAATTTCAAATCTGAGAAACTATCCATCACTAAACTTTTGTAATATATTTTTTTAATAGAATAAACTGAAAGGTATCGATAAATAAAGAACTATTTCCTAGTTACTGATCACATCGTATTGAAATGTTGAAATATATTTAGAATATTTTTCTGTAAGTAGGAGTTTAAATACATTAATCATTTAATATATGTAACTAGAGCTAAAAACCCAAGAGAAATAAAATCACAAGAAAGGTAGAAAGATTGTTAACAATTAAAATTTCAGAACACCCAAAAAACGTTGAACAAATGTCTCGCTGAACAGGGGACAAAAATGTATTTATAAAGGTGTTTCTTCCATAGCTGTAATTTTGACACATACATGATGTGTTATTTTAGAGAAATTAAAACAAAACATTTCCAATGTACGAAAAAGTTGACAAATCTTAGAGCGGTAATGGAAACATTTAGAATCGAAATTAGAAACATATATACCTATATAGATAAAAATAAAAAACCGAAAGCAAAACCACCAGGTAGATCTACAAATAGGTAAAAAACTGTTGACCATCGAAGTTTCAGAACAAATAACAGATTCAGACCAGATATTTTGCTTAAGATAGGGAAGAAGGTTTATTTGTATTCTTTTTCTATATCTGTATTTGCACATCATCCAATAAGACTTAAATCTCTTCAGCTCGAAATTACGAAACCACATCGATCACGTATCATAGGTAGGAAACACATAGATAGAGACAAATAATAGCAAGATATTAGACAGCAAACGAAGGTTACAACAAAATCCATGATATTGAAGATATGATGCAACTACCAGCAACAGGTCGCACTGATTTTGAATGAAACAAGTTGGTGTAAAACGGAGCCTGAGAAATAGAAGAAAATACTGATGAGTAGTCACTGTGCAGCAGAAGAAATGGTAGGAGACAGATGCCCAAAGAAATTAAGCAACTAGAAAGACGAAGGGCGAAGAGGCACACAAAGAAAAGAAAACTAGAGTAGCTAAAGAAGATTGCGAAAGCCAAAAGGAGCCTGTTACAGGTGAAAACGTATTCACTGTCCATAACATACTTAAAAGGTTACACACGGTTAACGGCAGTGTGATGGGCTGGGTCTTAATCTGAAAAAGCAGGTGTTTGTTAGCAAAAGTCAAATCGGTAGAGATGTATAAAAGGTTTGTTTTTTTCAACAGCTACAATGTTGCCCTCAAAATAGCCGATAATGAGCATGTATAATTATCACTTATATTACATAAAGAAGTCCTTGGCTGTACTGCAGTATACTATCAGTACTAATCTGAAGGCAAAGGCTAGATACTGCGGTTTGACCATAAATTCTAGCGGTAGCTGGGCCACAGAGATGGCAAAAGGTTGGGAGAAGCTTCGGAAAAATGGTTGAACAAGCAGAAGCAGATATAAATTCCGGGCGAGAAATTGGGTCGACATCAGTCAGATTACGATAAAACGCGTATGGATCCGAGATGGTTCGACAACAAAAGTCTTCTATATTCCAAACGACACGTGATTTGAACATCAAGTAAGTTAATGTTAAAGAAGCAGTTGATCCGACAAAGCCAGTAGGTTTGCCACGAGGGCCGTAAAAGAAAAATACTTCCAAAAAGGCAACCCCATCGAACTGAGTGACCACTTTCACAGCACAATCTCTCCTATGCGTGTCTCGTGTTAGCCTCGTGACTAAGAAATCCAATGCGTACGCAACTCTACCGCTCTAAAACTAAAGGCGGGCGTCCGAAAATGTCAAATGGGGTGAAATGAATATAGCAGATTATCATGAAGAAGGACGATAATCCAGTAGGGGACGGAAAAAATGGAAAACTGGAGGGGGATACAGAAATCTTCAGTTACGAAACTGTTAGCAAAGAGCAAAAGAAGAAAAAGAACGGTAGCAAGCAATGATAATGCATTACAAAAAAGGAGAAGAGTCAGATAACGAAAAAGCAACACTAGAATAATGAAAAGAAAACTTTGAAGAGGCGAAAATAAAGAGAACTAAGAAGAAAGCTGCTAAGCTACTAAGTGTATTGTCGATCCTAGCAGACCATAGTAAATAACTTTTTTGGCTGCCAATTATTTTTAATTGCGGCCCTTCCTTTCCATTAAAATAGAACGCTGTTAAATTTTCTGATCTATAGCTACGTAAAAGATAACATCTTACAAATGACCTCCATTCTCCTCCTTACAAGCGAGCGCTTTTTTCCACTACATTTTGCATAACCTTGAAGAGCGCGTTTAGCTCCAGCGCTCGAATTTTGACTCCGATAATCTCCTTTAGCTGTTGGATAGTTTGGGGCTTGTTGGCATAAACATGGTCCTTTAGGTAGCTCCAAAGAAAATGATCTGGAGCGCTAAAATAGAACGAATATAAAGGTCAATTTAAAACGTTTTTGAAATTACGCGCTCTCCAAAAAAATTTTTCAAAAACTGCATAGTGGCGCTAGTCGTATGAACAGTCGCTGCATCGTGTTGCCACCATATTCCTGGAACAAATCCGTCCAGCATTTAGCGGTATCTGGCAGCGCTACTCGTTACTGCATTGTTGTTTTCGTCCTAGAATAATAGGGTCCACACATCCTTACTGATGAGTTACATGCGAAACATGGTCTCCCAGCTCGTGTCAAGTCACTCATTGACCCATCTTGCTGAAAAGGTTCAATTGCTTGGATTATTACAAATTTAGGGGGTGGATTTCTGACTTAAAAATGACGGCTGAATGCTCTCTGAGTAAATACAATAGAGCACTGACTTTGATAATAAAATGCAATGATTTTAATATTTTGAATCTTGCTGAAATTTTCCATAACTAATCTCCAAAGATCAAACTTCAAAAAGTTGACAAATAAATTCAAAGCAATTGACAATTAAAAAACCCCTTCGAGTTTCCAATATTTATTTCTAAATGCACAAACAATAAAAAGTGGTTGGATACAGCCTTCCATTGTTATCATTGTAGATGATTGATGTATTGTAGACGTGGTCGTCTTCTGGAACTTTTCCTTTCAATTTTCTCTAAAACGTTGGTTTTTGTAAGCATTTTCCTCTCATTATGTGGCCCATTAAACAAACTCTGCTTTTTACATTTTTTTTTAATTCCTCCTACGGTTTTGTTTCCATTATTCTGTCTGTCGAGTTACTTTTTATAATTTTTCTATAACACCACATTTATAAGGCATCTAGTCTCCTTTTTTCCTACTTGCCGATAGTTCCCATTTCACAATCATGTGTTTGTTTTTGCAATTCTGATTCTCCTTTCGTAAAATAGCAAAAGCTCCTTAATTTTTTATAATTGAATTTTTCATCATTTTTTTCCTGAAATATCAACTTCGATAACGATAAATACATCAAAACACCGATAACATCAACGAGTGATGTCCGCTTTGATAATATTTATAAATACACAATTAGATTCAATTTCATCTGATAACGTATACAATTATTTACTTTAATCTGGCAAATAATTTCAAGAACCACTCAAAAACAGCAAGGATTCACCTACTTAAATTTTATATAACCTTTGTATTTGTTATAAAGTAATTATATAATCTGCAGTTTGTAAAATAAACTGTGCTCTACTCAAAATCACAGACTTAAGAGATAGAGTAACAAGGTCAACACATCACCAAGACACTCCTCACACAATGGTTGCTGCGCAAGTACAAATAACGCTCTCCAACTTTGTAACCCAAATCTGGGGCAAGTTGAGCATTGTACTTTCAGACGCAAGCGTATAAAGCACCAGTCTCTACACCTCAAGGTAAAATGAGGTTACCGACAATACATAATTGCAGTTTTTATACTAATTAACGAGCCTGGCGCCTTTTACCCCGTCCTCTCACAACATAAAAAATTGAAGCCACCTTGCCCGGAAAGGCACAGTGTAGCACAGTAGCTAAATTTGTTCTTGAACTTACCAGCTGAACACTAGCAGCGATCATTTTTTAGTCATTAAATATGCAAGTACAGAACATGTTCTAGGCCGGTCAGCTCTCCACAAGCATAAGCGGCCACATGGACACCCGGTGTTGAATGCAGAAGAATTACATAAAGAATATATAATTTCCGATAGAAGTGAAAGAAAATATAGCGTCCTTCGAATATGATAGAAGGAGGTGAGCAACTGATTGTACTTTAAATGATTTGTTTCCATAGCTTTCTAAGCCTATAGTAGTTCTTCTTCCATCTATTTTAACAGAGGGGCACAATTTTGACTTCTATAGTATATTTATTTTTCAATATTTAACCTTCTCTTGTATTAACAATTTCTATGTTTTATTGCCGTGTCAATTATAAGTGTAACGGGATAATAAACATACAATCCTATCGAAAGTTTGTGTCATAAACTTAATATGCTCCCGTTGCTGTTTGTACGAAGCACAACTCCTCAACTTAGAAAAAGAAGCAACGCCAAACGTACGATAGAAAGTCATTGATATTTGATCAAGTAAATACATGTCGCAATAAAACCCAACACTGGCTGACAGACACCACCTTTGAATTATTCAAAAAGCGGAGGCATCTGAATATATCCCAACATCCCAGTTAATGCAGTAAGCGCTGCATTTGATTGAGGTTTATTACACAGCTTGCATTTGAATATCATTCTGCAATGTCTAAACACCTTCAACACATAACAATTGATGATTACTAGCTGGTGTTGCTGAAACACGTTTTTGACTAGGAACAACAATCTTAAACACAAACCAGTGTTTGCCCTTCAAATAAACGCCGCCATTTTAACCGTGTACAGAATAAGTGCACAATTACAAAGCCGCTAAGAAGTTTCGTGACCTCCCGATTATTCTCTGACGTCATCCTCCAGAGAGGCGACATAGCCAGCAGTCAGGTACCTTCCCGCCATTTTCGTGGAAAATTTTCAAGGTTAACGATGTAGTACAGTCCGAGTACTATGTAGCAGTTCTCAGCCATGAGCCCAAGTTAACCTGATACAGAAACTAATTGCAGTTTGAGCGATACGCGTTTGCTTCAGGTCATAAGAAAACTTCACTATGGCAAAGAAATGTAATTAATAGACAAACAAAACTAGGTTTCTATGCATCAAATCGCGACGGCAAATTTCGACACAATTTAATGTTTGCGTATTAAATACAGTTATCTTGTTATCTTTTAAATGTTATTGAAGTGTAAATGTGTTTTAGATACATTTAGTCTGTTGCTATTTGACGTGTAACTGCACCAGCTAGTGCGCGTTACTAATTTTAGTTAACTCTGCTGTTTAGAAATTGCCATTTATTCTAGGGTTTAATACTGATTTTCTTTATTGTTTTTTTGTGTGTTTTAAAGGTCAATAAATCAATAGTTTATTTGTATTAGTAAATTGGCTTTTCTTTTCATCTGTTTTACGGAACCAGTGTGCTGCCGCTATTTTCACCTCATCATCTGCACCAACTTTGACTCCTCGGAGGCTGCTTCAACTTAGGAAACAGATGAAAAGCACTTGGAGCTAGATATAGGCTATAGGGTGAATAAACAACTACTTCGATGTTCAAATATTTCAGTTTCTTAAACATCTGGCGCTGCAGTGAGGTCTGGCATTGTCACGATGAAAGATGAAAAACGAATTTCGTCCGAATTATTGCAACCTACAGCATAAAAAAAATCTTTAACTGCGCAAAAACCAAAAATACCTACAGGTTCGCATGCTAAATCTTTGCAGCAGACTTATACATTTCAAATGACGTTGAAAACTTGTAGCTAAGTCAGATAATAATATGAAGATATTTCGAAAAAACTAGTAGGATGCGACTTTATAAAAAAATTACAAACTGTTAAATCAAGCTCATAAAACTGTAATTTTTCCATTTAACTCTTTCTTCATCTGCTATACCATCTGAATTACCTATGGGCACAATGTAAAAGAACTTACCCTGTACGTCAATGATTTGTGGAATTCTAAAGATGTGCCACCTATTTACGAATTAACTGTTATTGGAAACTAGTAAGTCACCCGAATTACGTTTCGGTTCGCAAAATTAAGAGAGATTCATCAATATAAATTTAAAAAAAAAGGTTGCATCGGCGGGATCGAACCCGGGGCCACCCGCGTGATAGGCCAGCACCCTACCGCAGGACCACCTCTCTTGTTTGAATAATGCGCGCACCCGAGCTAATAGCGCACGGCGTAAGGCGCTCCGCCCTGCTGCCTAGAGGTGTTAATTAAATTAAAACATTTTCGCAGTTTTTTTGAAAATAAAAACCGGCCTACGATCTAAATCTAAAAAGTAGCAAACTTTTAAGCCATCGTACAACTTAATCGGTCCAGTATCTTCGGAGGAGATAGCGAACAAACATAGACGCAAACACGCAAACACGCAAACACGCAAACATACAAAGAGAGCACCGATTTTATGTTATAGATGGGCAATATGGCTAAACGTGATTTCTTACATAGAATCCTTATTTTGGTTCCCATCCGGTATAATAGTACTATCATATTGCCCAATGGTTTCTCGCTTATGCCTTAGCAAAAAAATGTAAAGGCAACAATAAAAACACCATTCTGTTTGTTTTCTAACTATAACAAATAAGTGCATGCTTCTAGCTGTCTTATCTACAAAGTGGATGTAGGTAAGTACCTACCTATCCACGTGCCTGTTGTGAAAGCTTTATGACTAATATATCTCATTTCCTTCCTTATATTTGACATACTTTTTGATTTAATCTATCTGTTGATTTTACAATTTGACACAAATGGTGCAAGACTCAGAAGATATTGCTGTTGTTTTTTCAATTCAAAATTCATTTCCTCGTTATGTTTTAATGTGGTATGAAATTATGAATACCTGGCAGTGTCTATACCTGTTATGTAAATACATGTACATTTCTTGTTCTTGTTAATGTTTGTTGCGTTTGTATATTAATAAATAACTATTTATTACAGTTTTTTTAGTCAGATGGTGGACTATAGATACATTAACAACGCCTTCACTTCAGCAACACTTTTTTTAAAACAAGTATAGCTCTAAACTTTAAACACAACATTATTTAAAAAGCTTGTGGTTGCTAAGTAAAATTTTCCATGCTAATAATAAAAGGTACAACTAGATACACCTTTCGCATGAGGCCTAAAAATCAAAGTAATGTCGAGTCGGAAGGTACCACCCAGGAGCAGTTCAAGGTCATTCAAATTGGTATTTTGACATCAAAGTTACTGACAGTGAGTGTCTCTATTATCTATTTACTTGACATCCGTAATGTCAAACTGACAGTATGTTTGACCACTGCTATGTTTCACATTTTTAACAATTAAATTAATGTACAGTCTAATAAAAAGCACACTAATTTGGAAGTCTAGTCAAGACATTTTTTTTAATTTGGCACTGACAGTGCGGATGTTAAGTAAATGGATAATACTTGGTTGATTTATGTACGCTGATATTACTCTCAACACATTGAAGTGTTCAGAGAAAAATCAATAAAGTAATGTATTTGCTGTACTTATCACTTAGTTGGCAAGTTTTTAATCAAAACACAAGCTACAATAGTTATTTATATACATTATACAGATTGTCCGAAATCCGTTTTGAACATGGGAAATGAATGAGTGCCACAAGGAAGACATAAACAAAATCGGTGGCAGGACAAAGATAGAATGTAATCATGGCTAGGTAAAATTTTAAACTAAAATGAAGTCAATGAAACAAACATTCCTGTAAAATATTTTATCTGTCATTAAGAGTATAATATTTAGGCACATGGCTCACGCATTCAGGAGAGCAAACTTTAGAAATACGAACTCGTATAGAAATAGCCAGAAATGCCTTTATAAAAATGAAAAAAATGCTAACTAGTAAGAATTTCAATCTTTCGCTTAGAATGACAATGGCAAGATGTTATGTTTTCTCAACATTACTTTATGGAATGGAAGCCTGGACGATGAAAAAGACAGATGAGAGGAGAGTTGACGCTTTCGAAATGTGGACTTATAGACGCATATTAAAAATACCCTGGACGGATAGAGTCACCAACGTAGAAGTACTCAATCGTATGAGCAAACAGATAGAAGTTATTAACACCATAAAAAGAAGAAAACTAGAATACCTTGCACATGTCATAAGAGGAAAAAAGTACTCGTTACTCCATATAATAATGCAAGGCAAGATTTGCGGAAAGAGAAACATAGGGCGGAGACGAGGCTCTTGGTTGAAGAATCTTAGAGAGTGGTACAGCTGCAGTTCCGTCGAATTGTTTAGAGCAGCAGTTAACAGAGTTAGGATTGCCACGATGATAGCCGACCTTCGTTAGAAGATGGCACCTGAAGAAGAAGAAGAAGAGTATAAAGTGAGGTTTAAATAATTAAAATAATTATGTGAATAGTAAGCAATAGTATATTTAAACTTCACTTTATACTCTTAATGACATATAAAATATTTGTCAGAAGTGTTTGTTTGTTTCATTGACTTAATGTTAGTTTAACAATTTACCTAGCCATGATTACATTCTATCTTTGTCCTGCTACTCGTTTTGTTAATGTCCTTCTTGTCGCACTCATTAATTTCCTAGGTTAAAAACGGATTTCGGACAAAATGTATGTAGGGAGTAAATATAGTTTTGTAGTTGTGAAATGAAGCTTGAGGCGTAGCTGCGGACATTCAACACACAAGGGAGAAAATGAACCTTAGCTGCAGTGATGTATATACCGGGTATTCTAAAAACAATTACATCTAGTTGGTTTTGAATTTTATTTGGATGTAAATTTTTGTGTTCCCTAGATTGTTACTGGTATTGCATTCTAGAAAATTCAAAGCATACTAGATGTAATTCTTTTTAAGACACTCGATATTATTTTTATTTGAACGTATGATCTTTAATGCAGAATTTCTAAAAATATGCTTTAGGAATCCAGTAGATGTGTATCTAGCAGTGGCGGCTCGTGATAGCTGTATTTGGAAGGTTCTTCATTTTTAACAATTAGTAAGCAAAAAATTATAATTAATGACTCACCTACATTTCGGTGATGTGTTAATCCAAATGTAGTAATGCTTTCTAATTTTAATAATATTCCAAAAGGAATATGCACAGAACAAAAATTATTCAAACACTGCGCAAAATGCATATAAGTGTTAAAAAACCATTTATAATATATTTAATAATGGAAACAAACAGAGAATGCATCACATCCACAAATCCATTTGTTTTTCTTTGTAAATATCCACAGAATATGTCTTGTAAAATTACGAGTTCCATCTTTATTTTGCAGGTTGAAATTTAATCTAAACTTTTTTATTTTATTTTTAATTTTTTAGCTAACGGTAGGCTTTTAAAACTAATGTTGGGAATACTTATGCTAGTTATACGAGTACCTAACCCGTGGAAAGTATCAGATCTGTGAAACTTACCCTTAAGACTTGCATGTACATTCCAAACAGTTCATCCAAAAACGTGTGTGTGTGTGGTTGAAACCTTAAGACTTATTTAGAATGCACACTCCAATAAGTCTGTTACAAAAATATCTGGCGCTACCAGGCACGCGTTAGTCTCTGCACCTGTAGTCGGCTTTGTCATTGTCCGGCAAGCAGTTATACTGATAAGAACTAATTTATTACCAAAACCGTGCACGAGCTCGAATGCAATCATTTTCAATGTCTAGATGCAATCATTTCCTTTTAAGAAACTGATCTCAATTGCATTACATTTAGATAACACTATATTTGTAAATAAGCCCACCAGTTTATTACGTTTTCGGCTACAGCTCAGTTCGCCCACTCATTACATTAAAGCTGTTCACCTCAATTCTGCGGCTTCAGCGTTGTCACCCATAATTGTTTGGGCCTTATTTCGGATCGCCTTTATCATTGATACGCGCGCGTGTGTTAACACATAACTTATGGTATGTTGGCATACTTCGTGGATGTTATTTTACATGTTTTAAGCGGTATTGAATAGCTACCTTCAGATCTAATTACTTAAACCTCGTTATATTATAGCGGTAGGATAAATGATGAAATATTTTTTAAATTATAGAATTTGCACTATTACTATTACAAACACGATTTATTATTTTTGAAAAAATATCTTGTTTTAAGGGGAGGGGTGCGGGTAAATGTAGTATTACAGAGCAATTTTTTTTGTATAAAGTCAAGCCCAAAGCAACTTGATGTTACTACGTATATCACAAAAAAAGTTTAAAAAATTGGTCCACTCTGATTGCAAATGCAATTAATTCAAATAATACGACAGAGGAATGTAAACCATGCCGTAAATGTGTGATAATTATGAAGACATTTTAGAGTGTTTTAAGAGTTCCATTTGCCATCGTTGGAATATGAATGAAAATGATTGATTAAGAGGAACCTAAAAATTTGGTGTTTCTAAATTGAGCTAGCGATTCAAAAAACAGCAAAAATTGGAAAGTCGCCCAGTAATATAAAAAAATCTGAAAAGGAGTATACACGGCGAGCCTATTAATTTCGCCTGCGCCTGCTTTACATAGAACGTGCTGATTATTGCATATTACCTGACCTATATGCAAAATATTACTTTTAGCTATTCCTGAGTTAAAATAAAAATATACATTTACTTTTTAAGGTGCTCACCCTGTATATATTTGGCCGAAGGTATATGAGCCAGGTAGACATATAAGCCGCATACAAAATATTGTCTTCTCCAACAAATATTTTATGAGCTATACCGCCAACAGGCAGACAGACGGAATTGAAAAAACATGTGGCACCCTTAAATAAAAGGTAACCACCGTTCTAGCTAGCTCAAACCCTCTGCACTGAATGGCACGAATGAGGCGGCAGTTCTTGAGGTTAAAAATGCATATAATAATTATGAAAGACAAACGTGCATCAGTCGTTCACCAGGACAAAACAACGGATCTAGCTAACAGTCGAAAACACACCTATGTTTAATGCCTTCTCGCTTAACTATCCTAAACTAAAGAATGGGCAGGTATCGTTGCGTGGAATAAAGCATAACATCAATAGTAGGAATAAAAGAGACTTTAATTATAGTTCAATTTAAAACAACTCATTCGTAAACAATTCTACAGTTTGGCCTAGCGTTATGAACACAGGAAACATTTTAGGGTCAATATTAAATATACAGGGCAAATATACAGTTTGGTTGGTGTCGACCAAGAAGGTAAATTAAAGCTGAGACATAGCGAAGCCAGAGGTTTATTTCAAACCAGCTAAAACACTAAATTCGATGCTAAGTTAAAATTTGCAAGTTAATTTTAGAAAAACACAGCTAATTAACATTGCATGAAGTTAATATTGCAATCCTATCTGAAGATAGTGCATTATTGTCACAAGTTCTGGCACACGTGATAACCGATAATTCAGCGAAATTATTTGACAGGCAGCTATGGGCTGCAGGAAAAACTTATCTAGAAGGGTAACAGCGCGCTTATATCAAAGGCCTTCAATGTCGTGCTATGAAAATCGCATGATATTGCGCCAGCTTAAATTGAGGCTCTCGTGGAAGCTTCGTAAAGTTAAGAGAGCCATCGTAGCTGGACACAAAGTTTCCTATCTCAAACTGGAATACCTTCGGCATTCAAACGGAAAAGAACCTCGCCACAAAGGTGGGCAGGGCCACATGACTTCAGGCCGGTGACGTGTAACCACTTGGAAAGCAGCTCCACGAGTCCACGGGGCTTACTACTCGTGTTTGAACACCCAAAGCGTGCTAGAGCGCGGGTCTAATGTCATATAGGTAGTTTAGCACCACAATTACTCGGAGAGGAAGAAAAACTGTATTCACCTAAGCTGGAGGGTAGTCCGCGGTTAGTATGCCGCAAAAAAGCGTTTGACCACGCTGAATTAATGAATGTGTAAAAATCCCCAGCGGGGTTGCTAGATCCCCAAGTGGGCGCCTCTCAATGTGGCGGATAGGTGAATGCTCACTAGATGTAGCGGGTACCGAGAAAATAAAATATCCCGAGCGGACCAAAACTAGCAACAGCAACACCAAACAAGCGCCGGCATAAGCGATTCTTTTCAGTACTGCCAACAGCCTTTGTTTGAGGGTGGAGAAGCAAGCAAAGGTTAGGACACTCTCTTCTTTTTGAGGTGAGAAATGAACTGTAACAGTCAACGGCGTAGGAATGCAAAAGGCATGGGTAAACCACTGCATTAAAGGTACTCGTCACAATCAACGCAAATCTATGCAACATAAACATAAGTATACTCACCAACATCCGATAGCCGTGAGGAAGACCTCGAAATTTTTATTCAGACATAAGGGCAGTCCAGAAACATACAACAAAAGAAGAAGTAATGATACCTACTGGCGACTTTAATGCAAAAGTTGGTAAAGGAAGAAGTAAAGATATGGTTTGGGTATACGTAACGAAAGAGGAAAAACGCAGGTTCAATTTTGTACAGAAAACAAGCTTGGAATTATGAATATTTCATATTTTTCATTTTGTAGTGTGGCGAAATACCTAAAAAAAAAGTAGTATGATTCATGAACACTTTGTTTAAACACCCGGCGCAAAGACTGTATACATGGAAATCACCAGCTGATAATCCACAGAACATAATCTCAGAAATCAGATTGACTTTATAATTGTGAATAAGCGATTTAGTAATGCAGTTACGTCAACGAAAACGTATCTGAGAGCAGACGTTCACACAGATCATAACTTGCTGCTAGCAACTACCAAAATAAGACTAAAAAAGTTAATTAGATCTAAACAAACCGCACGAACAAATATACATAAACTTAAAGAACAAAATATCAAATCAGAAATAAACGAACAATTATTTATTTAATCAGAAGACAATTTGTACTGTTAGGTGTTGGTTTGTATGTTTTAAATTTACCTCTTGTTATGATATTTACATTGGTATACTACATTTATTTGTCTGGATTACGTATTACGCTTCGTTCTTATGAGTCCTTGATTTTTCTTTTCCATATCTTTCT
>CALNHX010011731.1:0-30045 GCA_940337035.1 Agriotes lineatus
GATGGTTGGTCAGAAACACTATAGACATATTCTAAGCAAACCAGGTTAGCTGCAGTAATTTTCTGGCGAGTATTTTGCTAAATATCTACTGAGTAATATATAAATAATATTCCGTTCAATATTATCTGTTGACTATTTATTTTATGTATCATATATTAATTTTACTGACTATTCAACTCACCCCCATCATGTTAACTATTAATAGTAGTAATCAATCATAATTTAGTATTTTTGTTATTTGCACCAATTAGCGTGAACTATATTGACAATTTTCACTAGTGAAAATAATCGACAATTTTCACTAGTGAAAATAATCGACAATTTTCACTAGTGGTATAGTGAATATTTTATGACAATTTTCACTAGTGAAAATAATCGACAATTTTCACTAGTGGTATAGTGAATATTTTAAACAAATGTGATTTTTATTAGAAAAAGTCAATATTAGTGTTCTAAATTTTTTAGGAAGCAAATCGAAACAAGAAATCTGTTGAGTTTACATTCCTAAAAATTTTAGAAGATTTTTCAGCTAATTTTTGATTTTAAAAAGTTCATTAATCATTAATGGTTTTTTAAAATGAAAACCATCAGTTGCGTCAAATTTACAATTTAGTGATTGAAAATAAAAGGTCAATTTAATGTTACGTACGTTTCGCTATTTATTATAGCTTCTTCATGACATATTTTGATACATTTTAAAAATTATGGACACACACATCTAAAATATTAAGCAATAAAAACGACAAAAGCAAGTAAGCATAAAATAAAAACATTAATATAATACTAAATATGTTCTAAATTTTAATTACAGCATTTTAAAACGAGAAAATAATCCCAACAAGCCAAACACCAAAAAATAAAAATAACACGAGACCAGGCTACAGACAAACAAAAATGGCTATTCCCACCAACGATCCTTCAAAGTAAATAAACTAAAACCATCAAAAATTTAATATAAAAAATAATAATTACTAAACCAAGAAACCTGCCATTGATTCTTATACAGGTAGTGTAATTAACAAATCATAAAATAAATAATTATACAATAATATAAAAAAAATTTCCAGCTTCTAACAAAAACTAAATACACACAAGACAACCATCTAACTACAGAGATCATTATCTATTTTTAAATATCCCGAAAAATAATCCACCTTAAGCTAAGAAAGAAAATATCACAAAATGGAAATTACCATGGAATTCTAAACACATATTGTAGAAGAAGGACCTCGAGGCCCAAATGGAAAACCCTTCAATATTTTTGAATTTGACAAAAATACAAAAAATTTATTGTTTAATATTTTATACAGGGTGGTCCACTTTTTTGTAGCAGGACTTTAATAGTAGACAGAAAAACTTATTTCAAGGCGAAAATTTCATATGAACATAGGCTCCGAAACTCTTCGTTTTAAAGATACAGGGCGTTCAAATTTTCGAAAAAATATCATTTTCTTTTTACAGTATCTCAACCAGGTGAGATAATTAAACTGAATTTGGTGTGCAGCTCTATCCTAAATGGTACTATATTCTGTGACAATATCAAGGCCCTCGATCGACCAGTGGCGGAGATGTGGAGTTTCGCGATTAATAAATTTAAAAATTCACTAGTACGACCCGGTTCAAAATCGAAATTGTTTATTTTTTCAAAAAAAGCATTTAATTCCCTACAAAAATGTCTCTACATTTCCCCGTATCTCCCACGGTTGAGTAGCAATTTTTAATAGTTTGGTCATGTTTTTTATTCAAAATGAACTCGAACTAGTTTTGGGGTAGAATATTCTAATTAAATAAGTTACATTCTTTATTACTTATTACTGGACATTGAAAATAAGGTTCTTTAATTTCTTCTTCCATTATTAGCATAAGTACGAAAAACGGCTAGCATTTCCTTATTTTGTAAAGAAAAGTTAATATTCTACCCCAAAACTAGTTCGAGTTTATTAGTAGCTTCAGCGTACTTATGCGAACGTTTTGTCCGTCCGTCCGTCCGTCCGTCCGTCTGTCTGTCTGGATCGCCTGTAACTTTCGAACGGCTACAGATATCGAAATTTTGAAAGGGGGCAAAGTTGTTGCTAAGGTCCCGAGCACCTTCATGCGCTATTTGGTTTTGGCGAAAGGTCAACCGTTGGCGACCTATGTCAAAGGTCACTTTATTTTTCAATGGCAACATGGGTCATATGGGGTATCAATCGAAAGCTATGGTCAAGGGCTACATATACTTAATGTTTTCGCAGTGCTGAAGCTACTCTTTAGACCTGTACTTGAGCAGTTTATTTTGAATAAAAAACATGAATTTGACCAAACTATTGAAAATTGCTACGCAACCGTGGGAGATATGGAGAAATGTGAAGAGACATTTTCTGTAGAGAATTAAACGCTTTTTTTGAAGAAATAAACAATTTCGATTTTGAACAGGGTCGTACTAGTAAATTTTTAAATTTATTGATCGCGAAACACCACATCTCCGCCACTGGTCGATCAAGGGCCTTGATACTGTCACGGAATATAGTACCATTTAGGATAGAGCTGCATACCAAATTTAGTTTAATTATCTCACCTGGTTGGGATACTGTAAAAAGAAAATATTTTTTCGAAAATTTTAACGCCCTGTATCTTTAAAACAAAGAGTTTCAGGGCCTATGTTCATATGAAATTTTCGCCTTGAAATAAGTTTTTCTATATACTATTAAAGTCCTGCTACAAAAAAGTGGACCACCCTGTATGTGTGTGTCCCATAATTTTTAAAATGTATCAAAATATGTCATGAAGAAGCTATAATAAATAGCGAAACGTACGTAACATTAAATTGACCTTTTATTTTCAATCACTAAATTGTAAATTTGACACAACTGATGGTTTTCATTTTAAAAAACCATTAGTAATTAATGAACTTTTTAAAATCAAAAATTAGCAGAAAAATCTTCTAAAAATTTTTAGGAATGTAAACTCAACAGATTTCTTGTTTCGATTTGCTTCCTAAAAAATTTTTAACTCCCAAATATCACAGCTGTACAAACATTTAATAAATTAGTGTTCTGTTACTATAGAAATTGCGTAGTTTGTTGCTAGATTTACTGAAAACTAATTTGAAAAGGTAGTTTGGTTCATTGAATAGTCTCACGAATACCATTCTTAGTCAAAGTTAAGTAGAATATTTTTGCGGTGGTATCACTACTCATGTCCCTTGCGCTTAATAGATTAGGACGAGTGCGCTAGCGAACCTAAGCGCAATGGACATTCGTGATACCACAACAAACATATTTGACATAACTTTGACTACTCTTGGTATTATAAGTGAATATTTTTTATTTTACTAAAAAAAATTATATTGCGGTCCCTTAATCTTATTTACTAGAAATTATATTCTTTAATTGAACAAAATTACTTATAATTTTAATATAACAATGTGCATTTAATTTGTTGCCTTGCTTTGTTGAAAAATTAACTCCTTACTGTTCCTGTGATTTTGTAAATGAAACAATTTTTATTTGTACTGATCACTATTTTTCCTGAACATCTATATTTTTTACTGAAGATTTATTATTTTACTGGGCGCTTATTGTTTTTTTTACTGATTGTCTACTATTTTTACCAAAAGATTATTTTACGCAACATCTATTATTTTACTAAACATTCATAATTGTTACTGAACGTTTAACATTTTTACTGCGCATTTATTATTTTTACTGAACATTTATTATTTTACAACAGGTACATATATTAGTTTTACCTGACGCTTATTATTTTTACTGAGCAAACGTACTTGATGTTTTAATAAAATACTGTGCATTTAATTTGTTGCCATTAAAATTTGACGAAAAAGGCAAGAGAATAGACCCCGCTGATCTACAAATTAGATAAACGTGTTTATGGCTTTCCCAATTTAAATAATCGGAGGTTGTGGACATTCTCCAGATGCCAATAGCAATTGAAGAAAATCCGCAGCCCACATTTAAAGATTGAGTGAAATTAAGCGAGACAATTAATTTTGTTCGCGGTTTAAGTCAGCTACTTCCACCTTGCGCGGGGTTTAATTAGCGCCAGCGGCCGACCCTTCCGGTCCAAAAACCAAAATCGAAGGAAACGAATCTAGACAATTGCGCAATCACATTTCGGCGGCAGCCACCAGCTGCTGAGGTGATTCACCGCACAGGTTTCGACTTGCTCCTCCGCTTCTTAAGACTAGGTTACCTTGTTGTTCCGCTTTTTAGAGCCGCATGAATGGGTGTTTGAACTCGAGCTTTCTTATTGGAAAACGCGAGCATGCAGGGAAACTGTAACCCTTAGAACACGTGCTTTGGTAAGGGTAAAGACCATCAGTAAGGGTAAGGACCATCGGTCACTTAAGAATAGACAAAATTACTATTCACGTCTTGAAGGGTAGGAATGCACATGAGCAAAACAACCCTCGGTAGGTACCTAGGCACCCTTTGCACAATCGAATCCGTTCGCTCCAGGTATTTAAATCGAGCGGTAACTGACCAAGGCCAACCTGTTTGTGCGGCTGGTACCGTAGCATTATTACATCAAGCAGGCGGGATGGCGGGACAATGGGGTTGCGATTTTTCCAAACGTGTATCGAATAGAGCCGGGCTGCACGCGGAAGCCCAGAAAAGGGTCAAGAAGACGACAATAGTGGGTCGCGGGTGTGTTAAGGAAATTGAAAGGTGGCGAGCAAATCTTTATGAAAACACCCCTACGCTCACCATCTGCCTTCGAATGTGTGGGAACATCGAGGAGTCCGCGATTCCCACGCCCTACGCGGTTCCCCATCCTCGTCGCGACCATGCGAGGCGACATACGGCGGTTTCGCTTGATGGACCAGCCGAAAATATGCACACCTGCCCCTATGCTGCACGCTCATAGGCCCGGGGAAGCTCTCGCCGGTTCCCCTTCTTCACCCTTAGGGCTTGTGACGTCACACCCTCTATATAACCAAGGCCACTTGCTGGGGATTTTATTCGCCATCGTGCAGAGTTTGAGATATATTGTGCTAAAAAACTGTCGCCATGTCCTACGATTACGTCACGTCGTCCAACAACACCATCAACGACAACAAAGTCAACGCCAAGAGGGCGCGCTCCACGGTCCACCAGATCAAGCAGCTCCTGAGGCCCATCCTGGCTCTTCTCAAGACCCACAAAAGGAGCACGTACAAGAAGACCGCCCAACCTGACGAGTTCGTGTCCGAGGCCGAGCAGAACAGCGCCAATGAGCTTCTGGAGGCCCGCATCTTCGAAGAAGTCGACGCCTGCGACGACTTCGCCGCCGTGCCCGTCTACACCGAGGGCCACATGGACCTCCTGCAGGTTTTCCGGGGGCAACGCTACATTCCTGTGCACTTCGCCAGAACCGAGGCCGGCACTTTCTTCTGGACCTCCATCGTGGGCCCCGACTGCGACATCTCGCCCTTGGGCGACAAGAATCGCATCACCGAACACCAAACCCCAGAGCTGCAGGTCGCCTGCGACCGGTGGGCGCAGGCTTGAAGAGCTGAAGACTGTTCCTCCGTATGTAAATATTAAAACGTTGACTGCCAAGTGGCAGTTCACGTGTTAATTAGGGCCATATTTGTGATCGACTTGCTCAACTGGATCCATGCGCAGGTCTCTTGTGATAGTAGCTCTAAGGTGCGTTTTTGACTTTGAGAAATAACTCGCTACTTTAATTAATGTGTGATACGAGCTTTAAGATTTTTTTATTTGTACCGATGACTGCCTTTATTGTCTTCCATTAGATATAAGCAATTTATTAATAAATGACTATTTTTATATATCTGCTGTTTTATTTGTGTTGGGTCATGCGACCCCCTATTGAAGTAAATATTATTATTACAAGTGGTTGGTGGCCTCTAAGATGAGCTTAACTTGGGTACAAAACAAAACAAATTAATGTATATAAGATACAAATCAAATCTGACAAATCTAATCTAAGCTAACAAGAAAACCTTTGAAAGTTAAAACATACTGATGAAAAAAAAATCTGAAGTTACCAAAACTACAAATACTGATTGACACATTTACTAAAACAATCCGATTCATGCAAATGATACCGCCATCAAAGCGAAAATAAATCAGTCGAGAACCTGCAACACTATAAGCTGCATAACAAACTTTGGGCACCCAGCGGCCTGGAATGTTATGGCCCTTTAAAACCAACAGGCTTCGAGCCGCCCAGGTAACAGCCCAGCAGCGCAGATGGGTCGTGCTGGATACCAGTGGACTTTTACTGGGTGGAATGCGACGCAGCAGAATTTGTTTGGTTGGTTGTAGAAATCTCTACCTGTTGAATCCTTGAAAGGCTTTTAAAGGCAAGAATCCTTGGTGTAGAATCCGTTTTATGTATCGCATGGGTTTGGGACTCGGTTCGGAACATTAAATGTTTGGATAGGACGCGCCTTCCTTGGAATTTTTGTTTTTGGAATTACTCTGAAGAGCTGCACGGAGTGTGTTATTTGCTTTCACTGCTAAACTTAATATAATGATTATTGTACTTCTTGGTTTATAGTAAATCTATTTTGAAAATTCCAGGTTTAACAAACACCTCTACACCTGTTTATTATACCATGTGTTCAAAAAGAAATTACATACGGGTTGGCCATGGAATATAAAGATAATGACAACCCTGTAAGCTTTAAAATTCATTAACTGTCATCAATGTTGTTATCATAAGTTTATATTGAAAATTCAATTAAGCTACAATTATAATAGTTTTTTAGTCCAAAGCCAACCCTTATTTAATTTCTTTTTGTACACACGGTAGTTATTAAGGTATCAAGGGCGTTATGAGCAAAATAAGCGCCGAAGATTGTTAGTATACAAACCGAGGGTTGGTCCGAGGTGTATACAACAATCGTGGGCGCTTAGCTCATAATGCCCATTATGCCTACAACGTTTTATGTCCTACCAGTTTTGACATATCAAAGTGATTTTCAATTACATTCTTCTAGTTGTCACTTGTAATTTTTGAAGTAAAAGTTGTATCCATGGAAACAAATAGCGTTTATTTTTCAGAATGTCCCCAGGGACATTATGAAAAAATTATTTCCCTTAAAATAGAGTAATTATTATTGTTAATTAATATACTGGTATGGCATAAAATAAATAAATACATATACTACATAATTTATAAAGACAATTCGCTGAAGGCAACAGTGTATCTGTTGAAATATGTACCTGAAAGAAATTAATAGAAAGTTGAGGACGTATTTATCAAAAATGTATACCTAACTACTCATTGCGAAATAGAACAAAATAAACTTAAATATACAGGATGATTGTAAATTGCTAGACAGCTCGTAATTTCGTTAACAATATAGATATAAAAAAACGTTTTTTTGTTTTAAAATAACAGTATGCAGTCTATAAATTGTCATAAACCAATTTAAAGCACGCCCATCTATTTTTGATTAGTATTACACAACTTTGGTTTTTAAATGTTTTTTAAATGCTTTATAATAGTATACTTAAACTAACATTTTGAAATTCATTTTTTTAACTAAAAAAAATATATTAGTCAAAGCAGGCCATGTCTTACCCAAAATCACTAATAATCGAAAAGTAAATGCAAAAGAAATTCCATTTTGCTCTAAAAGTTTCTCGTTGTCGAGTTATCGTACCACACGTACTAAAACAATTGGAAACTGTTTTTTAAATGGAACAATTATTTTTGAATTATATCTTACGCATTTTTAATTTTTTTTAAATCTATTTTTAAACAAAATGGCGAATGTGGTACATTGTTGGAAAGCTCTCTTATTGTTGTTTTCAACTGTTTAATGAAACTCATATTGTTCCATTACAAATACATAGTTTTCAATTGTTTTAGTACGTTTGATGCGATAATCCGGTCTTGCAGAATTTTTAGAGGCAAGTCGAGTTTGGTTTACATTTCTGGTTCCATCGTTAGTTTTTTTTGCTTAATTCACGGCCTACTTTAGCTAAATATTTTTTTAAAATTTAAAATTAAGATGGTATAATGTATTATTAGCGCTGATTTGAAATAACTTGTGTTCTATTTAAAAACACAAAGTCGTGTATCACTACTCAAAAATAAGAGGCCGTGATTTAAATTCGTTTATCTACTCCAGTGGGATAAGTAACGCATTACGTCACTCATTTGACACTATTTCAGTTAGGTAATGAAGCTCATTACACCACTCAGTTATGTAATGGTTTCATTAAGTAATGGTTTTCAACTGAGTTGTGTAATGACTTCATTAGGTAACTAAAATAGTGTCAAATGAATGCCATACTGACATTTGCCTACTAAAATATTTTTAAAAATGACAGATCCGACATTTCTCTTAATGAACTTTTCTCAATTTTAGGCAGTCGTAGATAAAATTTTGTACAATACATGTGTGATAATGCATCATTAATATACTTGTGTGCTTACATAACTCGTGCTACGCACTCGTTTGTAACTTACACACACGTATATTAATGATGCTGTTATCCCACTTGTATAGTAAATAACTATTATAGGTTTTATCACCTTTTACCAGTTACTATTTTTTAAATAATATGCTGACTGCCATGTTCTAACATTTGCAGCTTTTATCGACTGATCCTTATACGCTATGACTTTTGGAAATCGGTTAACTGATTTGCGACACCAACTTTTTTCATCTTAAGCTCTTCATGTCGAATTTTTGTTACTGCTGTGGATCCGATACCTATAGACTCCTGCATTATCATATAATTAGATATTGGATTTTCTTCAACCATCCACTTTACTGCTTCAATGGTTTTCGGAGTGACAGCAGATTTGGGACGTCCTTCGCGGTTCTCACAATTTAACTATAGTCGACCTTTTTGAATTCAGCAATCCGACGAAATACTGTTGCCCGAGATGGGCTTTCCTCTTCAAATACTTTTTGAAGTCTTTGAGAGCACTCTAAAAATCGTAAAAAGTCATGGCTCAAAAATGCCCGCTTGACAAATCAATTTTACTGAGTCATAGTCTGCTCGATTATTTTTTGCGTAGATACATGTATGTATCCGACTTAAGAATATACATATTGCGTACATCCCTAACCTTTCGGTTTTCTTGTCTCAAAACATACCTACAGAGTGGCCCTAACTATAATCTCAACTGGTAACGACAATTATTAAATTCATCCAATTTAGAAGATAGCTGATAATGGATACTTGCGTCTTAAATGTGAAGTATTTTCTAAATAATGGAATCAGTAGGTTTCTGATAAAATACTTAAATCTGAAGAGTTGATAGCTCCAAACAAATATCTAAATGTTTGCTATGAGTGGGAAATATGTTGCCGAAATTCCTCATTAAAACAGAGTAGATTCGGAATTTGTTATTTTTGGGTTTAAATCTAAGCTGATAACGTTGCTCAGTTTAGTCTAAAAATGTTTCAAAATTATTTACTAAGGACCATTTGTTTGTTGACAAGAGGTTATTAGATTCGTCTGAACAAACTCTTAACAGTGTTTTTGGTACATTCATGCTTACGTATTTAAGTTTGGACAAACTGTTCTTTGACTTCCATTGTTTCTACTAAAAATAATAACAAAGTGAGTTGATATTACGAAATCACACAAACTATCTCAAATCGATTAAAGAACTTTATTTGCCGAAATAAGCAGGCAGGCATTTTTTAAAGAAGATCAATTATTTAAAGCTGACTGCTAAACAAATAAACGGAAAAATTTAATATCTCGATAAACATTTTATTCTTTGTCAATATACAAGGTAAATCTCTAATTCAATTTTCAGTAAATTTGCAGCAAATTATTTACAATACATTTTCCACTCATTAAGTTCGTTTTCTGCAAACTGGTAGAAACTGGCAATAACAGTTTTAACACGTTTGCTATAGATCCTTTCGAACGTTTAGAATAAATACATTTTTAGCTAGTTTGTAGTAAAATATCAGCATATTTGCAGTAACATTTTCAGTAGGGATGGACCGATACCGATACTCGGTATCAGCATATCGGCCATATCGGCCGAATTAGGGATATATCGGTATCCGTTATATCGGCCTTCCTTTTTGCCGATATATCGGCAAAAGTGAATTTCCTTTCAATATTTAATATTTTAATATTTATTATAAGAAATGAACAATATAATGTAAATAATCAATGTGGAATATAAAATATAACTACTATCTAATATTGAAAATTCATTTTTTGTAAATTATTATGTAAAAATATTGGGCTCTCCATCAAGTGTGTTGCAACATGCAGCAAAATATCTTCCAGCTTCTGGAATGCACTGCATTAGCAAAAAAGAAAAAGGTAAAGGTTCAGGGTCATTTAAATTCCTCCAGCTGGGGGCCCCTTGCGTTCTTTTTCAGCCAATAACGGGAATTTCAGAATGGGTGGAGAATGCAAGAGAGGCCAGGAAAGGTGGAGAAGTACTGCCCCGACATTCGCTTCAGAGAAGGTACTCTGTTGACTTAGGAAAACCACCTAAAAACCGGAATCAAAGAAGACGGCCAACGGGAATCGAACCCACGACCTCCCGAATGCTAAGCAGAGGTGGTAACCATTAGTCCACAGAGCTCGGTCCATCAGCAAAAACATTCGATCAAGCGATGCCATTTCAAGGTCTTGCATCATCAGAAATTGTTAACAATACTAACTAATAGGTCAAGAAAAAAAAGATTGTGTTAAATTGCGTTATTAAAACGAATTAATTTTAATTTGTTTGATTTTGTGTTAAGAAATGTCTCTTAAAATTGCACCCCCTAGAAATCCCGGATTTAGCCGGCATTTTGAAAAAAGGGCAAATTTTTTAAATGTTTTATTTGCAAATATCTCGGTTAGTATCAACTTTAGAGTGAAATATATCGTTATCAAAATTGAAGGAGAGTAATATATCTACAAGAAATGTTCTATACATTTTTCTCGTGCGACTACCTGTTTCGAGGTTATAGGCGTCGAAAGCTGAATATTCTAAGAGCATTTGCAATTTTTTTTATTGCAGGCATTCTTGAAAACATGTACATGCTTTTATAGATTGTCAATGTATGTTCCATGGAAATTAAACGTAAGACCAGTACAAGTACCTCTGGTAAAATTAGAAAAAATCCATCTAGAAGATCTGAGAAACAGTTAAAGGATTACTTTCAATACGAACTAGCTCCTTACCCACTTTCACTCTTCGATGAGATAGGAATGCGTAAAACTAAAAAATCAGTCCTGTACGATGCGTTTGTACCCACTGAAAACCAACTAGATTCTGAAAATACTCTTCAGGTGATAGACGAAGGATTTCTACTGCACAAAATTGTCTGGCATCAACAAGAATCTTATTGTGCGATTTTGGATAAATACGTCGAGTATGTAACAAGACATTACTCAACTAATGCAGTAATAGTTTTTGATGAATACCCGGAGGATGCTACAGAAAATAGCACCAAGACTGCTGAGCGACTTTACCGATTGAAGATTGGTTCATCAGCGGAAATACATTTTGATGAAAAAATGATAGCAACTGTATCCTATGGGAAATTCTTGTCAAATGAGAGAAATAAATATCGAATAATCACGAAGGTGTGTAAATAAACGATTAACGAACGAAGGTTTCAGAGTAAAGCAGGCTGCCGAAGATTCTGCTACCTTAATTGTCCACATTGCCATTGAAGAATCAAATCACTACAAATCGGTAATTATAATAAGGGAAGAGACTGATTTATTGGTAATTTTTACCGCCTGATTCAAGGCTCGCTTTAACATTTAGTTTCTGAAGAAAACCAATAGAAAGACTCGGAGCCGGATATGTGCACCCCATAATATAAATTTGGATGCTGCAATTAGGGACAACATTTTATTTCTACACGCATGTAGTGGCTGTAATACTGTTTCCGCATTATACAGGCAGGGGAAAATAAAGTTCGTTATAAACTTCTACAGGAAGAGAAATACTTACAGAAGGCTGTTCAAATTTTCAAAGTCCCAAACGCGTCCCAAAAGCAAATAGATAAAGTGGGAAAACAATTTCTTCTTCCTAGGTATGGATCAAAACACTGTGAATCATTGAACAAATATAGATACCACTGTTTCGTACAATCTATTAACAAAAGTTTACCAAATCTAGCATCATTACCACTAACCAAAGACGCAGCTCGCTTGCATTCGTTCCGTACTTACAACCAAATTTAGCTATGGTATGGAAATGAAAAATCAGCTTTAGACGGGGAATGGAGAAATTCAAAGAATGCCCATTCCCACTGTACAAGACGCAGCTCCCAAAGAATTACTGAAACTCGTTTCTTGTAACTGCACCAAAAGTTGTAAGGTAGCTTGTAGCTATCGTAAAGCAGGTTTGCATTGCTCAGTAATGTGTGGTTTTTGCCAGGGTAAATCTTGTTTAAATACTGTGGACGTGGTCCAATTAGACGACGAAGATGACGACATGAACTTGCATATTGATATAGAACAATCAATAGAACATTCCGAAGATTTTGAACCAAAATGCGGAATATGAGACAGATGTTGAAGGTCAGGGTGATACTGAGAATTACTTTGAACCACCACCAACATCAAAAAGGCAAAAAAAAATTGATGAGCCGTCAACTTCAAAAGAAACTTGAAGTTAGCAAAGTTTGCATAGTGGATTAGGCCTATTGATGATACCACTTTAAAAAACGCGCCGAGTACTCCACCTCTAATTGCTGTGGAAGCGAGTACAAAGTGAGCGACATAATTTCTTTACATGAGTAATAGAAATCGTATATAGTACGAAAAAAGAATGTTTGTTGCATCGAACGCCAATAATAATAAAAAAAAGGAAATGCTAGAAAAAAGTATACTTCGAGGCCTATGAATTCGAAACAAGCGAATGTATGACAAAAATGCAGGGAACATTTTTTGTAGATAATCTACTCTTCTTTAATTTTGATGACTACGTATTTTGCTGAAAACATGATAGTAATCGACATATTCATCAATATTAGAAAAAATATCAAAATTTTGAACTTTTTTAAAGCACGGCGCTTAAATCCTGCAAAGGATGCAAAATTAATATATAGTTTCTGAGTCCCAACAAAACAGATTAAAATTTATTCCAGCTTGTCCGGAATTGCTCCCGCTATTAATGTACTTGTCGACTGGCCTATTGAAGAAGAAATTCAGGTGATTCAAGGATACCATCAGGCGCCAATTCTACGTGTAGAAACGGAGATCGTCGAATGAACTCAGGATACGATCTGCAAGGACAGAAAATATACAGGGAGACGAAGACGAAAAGTCTGAAATGTCACTCACGTTAGAATTGATCGCAGGTCAAAGAACAATTTTTTGGAAGAATGGTGTTCGAATTGTTATTCTACGTCGGGAATCACCATTATGCAGGATTATTTGTGACAAGAACTCAAACTAACTGCATTTATATAAAGAATTGTTGGTGTAGAATAGAACACAGTGGTATCATTTCAATTATAAAACAACTAGCAGTCCAGTGAGACAATTGTCTCATTTAATAAAACAAAAAAGACCGTTTTGCAAATAGAACGGGTATTCACCACACGTACGTATATGACGTCATTGTTGGTAGCAAACTACCAATCGCATTCGCCTTGATAAAATTTGCCTAGAATCTAACCTAAAAATTTAGGATTATAATTAAGATAATAATTAGTGTTAGAGACTGAAATTCGGTTCCTGACCTGACATGACCATTCCAAACATATAACTTTCATAACTTTTTTCTCTATCTCTTACGGTTTGGCTGCTGAAACAGCGTCCCGGACAGACAAAACAGCGTCCCGGACAGACACGTCTATTAGATAAAGGATTCTCTTTATTTATTAGAATTGTTGTAATCTATGGTGATATGTAACTAGGTTACATGTATATGTAGATCACTAGATCAGTACATTACTAAACATCATAGATTGATATCACCGAATGCAATTTACATTGGCAACTGTAGCAATTCACTATTGTTTTCTTTGAATATAGTAAAGGCTGCCTTTATAGCATTATTGAGCTATTATTGGTTTTGATCTTATAGAAGTAAACACCTATTGAGATATCTGTAACTTCACACTTACACAATAATTTTTTCGCACTGAAAAAGATTAATCAACTAGCGGTTGTTTTTTTGTTAATTGCTGTTTGTTAGTAATTGGACGATTTCCAAAAGCAACAAGCAACCTTTGTTTAATGAACTGTCAGAAGCGAAAATTATTGTATTTATTATTACTTCCTTTTACTATAAAGGAAGTATTGGATTCACCCCAAAAATTCAAAATTGAGTTTTCAACAGATCTTCACGTTTTAGAGTCCCCTGATCCCAAAAAACATATTTTTTTTTATTGGTCTGTCTGTCTGTTGTCTGTCTGTGTGTCTGTCTGTCTGTGAACAGAATATCTCAAAAACGAAAAGAGGTATGGCGTTGAAACTTCATATATAAGTTTTGTGTAGTATGTAGATGAGACAGCAAGCTTTTGAAGAAAATCGCATAACCGGAAGTAGGTGTTTACTCTTGTGATTTTTCAGTTTTTTTCGATTTTTTCAAAAACGGCTCTAACGATTTTTTTTTAACTTTACATTTTTACTACATTTTTAATGTGTATTGATGTGAAGTAGGTGATTTTCCAGTTGAATACTTCTAAAGTGGGTTTCTTTTGTTTTTTTTCTATTTTTTTTATTAACTCCTATTTTAAATAAAACACTCGGTATATTATTACATTTTTGAATTCACCTTAAAATTCTAGAGAAAATTTGTCTCTTCAACTAACGCTCTATTTTGTACCGTTTTTGTAGTATTTGTAATTTTTGAAATTTTTTCACAAACGGCTAAAAATTAAAAATGAAATTTTTGACTGATTACAAGAACACTGTAAAAGGAAGTTGTGTGAGTGTATCACACCAGATTTTTACTATGTATAATATTTTTAACCGATATCTCAAAGAACATGTAACAAGATTCTGATACGTGCAGCATTCGTATATAAGAATTAGTTATCACAATATATACATGTTACCTGACGTCGATTGTTTTATAAACCCGCATATAAAATATGAAAATCCTGAAATTGTAATAATAAAATTAGTCATTCTAACCGATAGTTGTACCAACAGTAACTATGGAAAATATATTATTATTCAAATTTTAAGTTACTTTGAATCAGAGAATCAGATTAATTCATGCAAATTAAAATAATAGGTACAGTGAGACATCTAATTTGTTTTAATAAAAAAATGTTGAATTTTATGTCCGTTAAAAAATGTATGACAAATTTTTTAAAATTGGAAGAAACGTGTATTAAATGATTCCATCTATATTTTTTCAAACTACATTAAATGTAAATGTATACTATCTGTTCTTGCTATTATTTGATTCACACTTTTAATATCATCGTTATTAAAGAAAAGGGATTCACCTCTTTATTTATCTTAGCTAAATTATATGCATAGTCATTACACAACGTAACTTTAAGTAAGCTCTAATATAAAACACTCATTTGCTTATAAAAATTTGTTTTCCCAATATATTCGAAAATTTGCATGAAAATAACAGCTGACTGTTAGTTTCTCGTAAATTAGAATTTGAATAAATTGCGTTAAGTAAGAATAGTTTATCAAAAAATTATTTGAGTTCAATACCCCACAGTGTGCTTAGTATTATCGAATTGCCAATGTCTCTGAGCTATAGAAACTTGTTCTAGTTTCGATATACAGTTTTCACCCTCTTTAGAACCTGTTGCTGAATCAGATATGAAATTAAAAAAGTAGTGCACTTTTTACATTGACTATGGTGACATGTTTCCGATTTTCGACTTTAAAAAGTTAAAATTCTAATGTGAATCTAGAAATAATGTCAATTTCATTGTAGTAACTACTAAAGAATATCTTTTAATATAGAATAAAGGTCTTACGTTATTCGAAATATAAAGATTGGAATTTTACTAGCTATACAAACACATTAAATTTATTTCAAAAATTACAACTGAAGACCATGCGAAGATCATAGCCACTTAATGCATTGGCAAAAGTTTCATAATTTAGTTTGCGAGCAAGTTTTGTTATGGACGTTATCTGCACAACTTTTTTGTAATTATGAACATTCTCTTACTATTGCGCCAGTCAGTTCTTTAAGTTGCCTTGAAGTAAAACGATATTTAACAGAATTTATCACAGAGAATAATTTTAAGCCTTCTGCAGGCGGAAGAAATGAAGATTTGAAAGTGAAAATTAAGTAGTTAATGAAACCGATATATAACGCAGGCTCCCATTAAGAGCCTTGAGGCGCACTAACTTCAATTAATTTAGATGTGTAACTTATTCATTACCACACAGTTATGTTTCATAACGTAAGTGTAACAATGCACCCAATATTCTAATTCTCGAAATTATAAGTTTGGTAATTTAATTGTACCACACCTCCCTCTACATACCAATATAAAGAAGACACATCAATTATCGGTGCAGTGACTGAGCCGTGATAGTATCAAAAGGTTAAATAGATAGAAACCGACGAAAAATTAAACTGAAAAACTGAAATCGTTTAGAATTAAAAGCCATAAATAACTTTTCGGTTTTCTCATTTATTTGTAGTTAAGTAGTTTTTCAGTATTTTAGAGGCTGGCTGCTGGTGCCTCATCCTAAGAACAGCCGTTTTTCATACCTGCATAATTTCAGCCGAAGGACTCTCGTCGATCAGGAGCATCAGGATGGGACCAAATTGCCTCGGCTCGTGCATACCATAGTTATTTCCCGCCTGGACCTCATCAGCTTTGCCCAAAAAAGGCGAAGGCTATCGGGGCATCGGCGGCCGTGGCTAATCATTTACATCCTGCAGTCACCCTGTGACCGCCCACCTCAGTTATACCTTTTTTACACCCCGAATACCGGTACCTGATGGACCTGCACGTGAATCGCCCGAGGCTCCGTCAATAGTTGGGCCCGACTTAAGTGGGCGAAGGGCCAGGCCCTCGATAAAGAAACAGGAAAGGAAACATAATGACCGGAATGATAGATCTGGATTTGCGGCGTAACGAGTCGCGCCGATACCGTTCATTAGGGCATAAACAGGAAATTTGTAAATCTTAAAATAACTCCTGCACTTCCGTTAACTCTGTGGGAGACTGCGGTTTTTCTGACGTATATGAACTCGTTCACATTGTTAAAAATAAGCAAAAAATAAGCAGCTAGTGGTTGCGCGTACGATGCTTATAAATACATATAGCTGATGAGAGACGTCCTGGAATCACCCAAAATGGGGATATGTCAATGTCAAACCCGCATAACTACAAGACGTCAGTAGATCCAACTTGTTCCGTTTCAAAATATAACATCAGGGAACAAAACGCATTTTATTTCCTATTTCTTTGTACTGAATCGAAACGTGTTTGTAAAATCTCCCCATCAGATATTTTCCAATTAAATTTTTGAAACCTTATTTAAATACATACCTATTAAACGGATAAAAAACAAAAAAGATAAGGTTATCATTTCTAAGGCAGCCTTGTTTGATTTTCTGCGGTACTTTACCTCAGACATGTGTGTCCTAAGCTGAGCTTGAAGTAGTCAGCCATCATACTGAGATTCCATTTTTGTCAATAACGCTTTTCTTGTTAAAAATAATCTGATAAAAATACTCACCGTGTTCGTTGTTCGCCCCCACCCGGATTTTCCCGGAGAAACTCTAAGTAACAGCAAGTCAAAACAAAATCTTTATTGACATACACTATTACAAATTTTACCTCTTGTAATTTGCTAAAAAGTATGTACAGCTTTCTCAACTTGATTTAACTTTTTCAAATATTTTGTGTCTTAACACTTCTCTCTTTTGAGGGTCGATAGAAATACTTTCTTTAATTTTGCCATAACGGACATGAGGAAACTTATTTCTTAATTTTTTAATGTAATTTGTGTTTATCCATTGCTTTACAAACTTTTTCATAAGTCGAAACTGGATGTGTAAAGAAGTAAGGTACATCTTCTCAGGCCAAGTGGATGGTTCATATCATTTTTCTCGTCTGCAATAAATGAAATACGTTATGGCAATCTAAAAATAGTGGTCTTGCTTGTCCTGGCCATATACCACTCACATAAAGAAAACCTGTAAAATGCTTTACTCGGAAGGTCCCTCGCAAGTAGAAGTTTTGAAACAAAAATATACATATTTTCGTTAATGGTAACCATCTGAGCTATGTGCAAAATATTAATTTTATTTATCTAATAGTTCTTGATAAAGCAAAAAATAGACAGAAATTTTATTTTTTAAGGTAACCACCCTGTATATATTTACCCGAAAGTATATTTGGTTTCGAGCTAGGTAGACATATCATCCGCATGCAAAATATCGGCTTCCTTCAACAAACAGTTTGAGTTATACCGCCATCGGACGGACAGACGGACAGATTTGAGAAAACATGTTTTTCGTCGTCTAGGGACCACGAAACGTGAAGATCTGAAGAAATCTCAGAGGGTGATTTTTTCACGATTACAATACTTTTTTCGTCTTTTAGACGAGAGAAGTAAAAACAATAATATTTGGTGTAATCTAGATACAACCATAGCAAACCTTTAGAGCACTTATATTCCCGATACTAAAACTTTTCTAAAATTAACTTGATGTTATGTTATACCTCTGTATGTTTGGAGCAGGAGCAGTGGGCACTGAAAAACTATTACTAAAAGTTACTTTCTTTGGAAAATTTGGTACTGAAAGTTCGGTAGTACTGTGGAAAATTGGTCTCGATGTAGAAGACAAATTAAGGTATTTTACTAAGCTCTTTGTTTTCAAGTGATCCTTTTTCTACTTACCAGATAGAAAGTGCAGTCTGTTATGAATCGGCCTTCTTTATTTGACAATACTTAACAATCCACGTTATAAGACAAGAGTGGGATTTTTTTTCAATTTTTCAATTATTTTTTTGCATAGCCACCATAAAAAATTAATCATCCTTCTCGGTTCAGGATTCTGTAGTGGTGAGGACAAGTCACAAGTGTTTATGTGTAGTTACATTTGTGTTTTCTAAAAATTGTTTACACACTTTAGAACGTTGCAAATGCTATAAAAGTGTGAAGAAACTATTAGTAGAAGCCTACTGTTAGCAATCTACCAGATTTTGAGCCTGATCTGGACCGTTTGGCAGCAGATGATAAAAAGAAATAAAAAAATCTGGTGTGATACACGCACACAACTTCCTTTTACAGTGATCTTATAATTAGCCAAAAATTTGATTTAAAATGTTTTAAGCATTTGTCAAAAATTTTCAAAAATTACAAATTCTGCAAAAACGGTACAAAATAGAGCGTTAGTTGAAGAGACAAATTTTCTCTAGAATTTAAAGCTGAATTCAAAAATGTAATAATATACCGGGTGTTCTATTTAAAATAAGAGTTAATAAAAAAAATAGACAAAAAAACAAAAGAAATCCATTTTAGAAGTATTCAACTGGAAAATCACCTATCTCACATCAATACACATTCAAAATGTAATAAAAATGTAAAGTTTAAAAAAAATCGTTAGAGCCGTTTTTGAAAAAATCGAAAAAAACTGAAAAATCACAAGAGTAAACACCTACTTCCGGTTATGCGATTTTTTTCAAAAGCTTGCTGTCTCGTATACATAGTACACACAACTTATATATGAAGTTTCAACGCCATACCGCTTTTCGTTTTTGAGATATTCTGTTCACAGACAGACAGACAGACACACAGACAGACAGACACACAGACACACAGACCAATGAAAAAAAATATGTTTTTTGGGATCAGGGGACTCTGAAACGTGAAGATCTGTTGAAAACTCAATTTCGAATTTTTGGGGTGAATCCAATACTTCCTTTATCGTAAAAGGAAGTAAAAAAATGGGAAAAGGATATATAAATGTTTTAGTAGATAAGTACTTTCTATTACGTGTTTTGAATGAAATAAAATGAATTTTTATTTATTACTAATAAAGAACAACAGCTTTTTCAGCGTTTTTGTTACTCCATGTTAGATTGTAGAAATAATAAGTTTACTTATTACTATGCCTATATTCTAACGATCCAAGTTTTACATATACTTCATCTGCAATAAAGGCATAAGTCAACTTGTATCCTTATTGCTAAATTCAGATTAGGGTACGTTTACACTAGGGGAATAAGTCAAACAAAAACATAATTTTAGAAACTATTATTGAGTTTTCAGACTTTTTACATATTTGTGAAGCAAAAACTACACTCTTAAAATATCAGTTCAGTGTCTATTGTAAAGTTGGATATTTTGACTGATTCTCCTATTGGCCTATCGCATGGGATCACAGATGTGTTATTTTGGTTTGTAGACCATATGAAACTACACATATCGTGCACTTTTCTTTTAGGTTGATGGAGATGTTCATAAATTTTTTGTATGCATCCTAGTTTACCAAGAGCAACCCGATTTGAGGTCATTTTCATCGATTCTCTACGTTGTCTATAACAACTCTATGATCTTCCTGACTCATGAGTCCAATTCTTTGTTTTTATTAAGTTCGTAGTTAGACTAACAATTTTCAATAGTAATATAACAAGGGCGAGACATACTTACCGATAATTTTGCACACGCCTATAGGGTCGAGGCTGGTTGCAATGAAAACTGTCCCGAGGGCTTACCCGAAGACAGTTTTCTAAGGGCAACCAGCACGATGACTCTTGGCACGGGCAAAATTATGTGTAAGTGTGTTGCCCGCGTTTATATTTTGAAGATTATTACACAAAACCCGTATACGAATTATTATACAGGGTGTATACGAATTCGACCGACAAACTTCGAGGGTGTATTTACTGCCTAAAGATGTACCTAAATTGTTCGTATACTTATAACCAATCTCCTTTCATTTCAAAGTTAGAACCTCTTTTGTGACTTGTCTTTTAATCTAACATTGAAATTAACATGAACATGAAATTTTACTCAAATATCGAACTATACTGATTAATTAATGACATTAGGTACATATGAAACATGGCATTTAATTAATCAGACTACCAGTGAAAATAAAATATTCAAGTTTGGAGATTTGAATGCGTGTAATGAGTAGGAACACTAATTTTTAATTGTTTTTGGAAGTCCAGAATTCTTGAAAGATGATAGCTAGGCCATAGCTGATAATAAATGTTATTCTTAATAATCAAGCTAATGGATTTCTGATAATTTTTATTTTATTTAGTAAGATAAATCTTGAAAAATTCATAGTGTTTTTTCGAAGTGTTTTGACCTGTGCAGAGTTTATCTTGCAGATAAGGATCAAGGTTGTCTAATCTTTTAGGCTGTATTTAGTGAGAGAAATATGCTCCCAAAGTTTGTCGGTCAAATTCGTATACACCCTGTATAAAATTGATCTAATAATGACAAAAAACTCAAATTGCATCTTTCTTGCTTTTCTATTTCTAATTATGACACCATCTACGGGGTCGATAATTAGCACTAGGAAGCTTATCGCTTGATAATCATTCCTAGGGGGCTTATCAGGTAATCAGTTCGGGATTGGTCGATTTAAAAAATATGCATGGTTCTCATTCGATGATATTACTCCTGTGACAGTTGTGTGTAATAATCATTCTTGTCTTTGTTATTCAGTTAGTGAAGCATATCTTTCAATTCTTCTCTGTTTTCAAGTGCCAAAATACTAACTTTATCGTCTATTTTGACATGAAACATTGCATTCGTGTATATATTTTTCATAAGGTACCAAGAGTCTATCCTTCTTGGTTCATAGGTTCTGCGACTGCCCCTTCTGTGGAATTAAACGCTTTAGTATAATCTATGGATGCTAAGTTGATTAGAATGTTGTATTCTAAACACTTCTCAATAACTACGGCTTTTGTGCTATGCCCTTTCCTGGGCTACTAAAATACTTATTTTGGTGGCTTTTCTACATAAATGCCATTTTTATAAACAAACGGATGTTTGGTTCTATTTTTATAGCAGTATATCTTAATAAACGTGCTGAAAGACCACCTGAAAGTACTGATTTTTGTAAAATTTCGGCTTAGACCGCGTCGTCTTTGTAGATAAACATGCAGCATTAGTTGGCTTAATGTGCCTAACAGCTTGTTAACTCAAGTAAGGTGTTAGGCACATTAAGCCAACTGGGTGTTTATCTACAAAGACGAGGCGGTCTAAGCCGAAATTTAATTCAAGTAACCGTGAAAGCCTCAGTATTGACTTTGATGGGTTTTTCTTATAAATACCGTTTCCTGGTAAATAACGTTAGGTGGATTTATGTTGTAGTAAAAGCTTACCAAGAGCTAAATCCACCCTTGATGGTCACAGCACCTACCTGCAGAAAAGTAATAAACCGTTCATTATAAGCATCGAATCATCAGATAGAGTGGAACAGGCAACCCAAATAACATATTACAAAGGTCACTTGATAATATTTTAATTATAATTACTAAAAGGATCGGAGATGCCGACCCTTATAATTAGAACTAATTTCAATAACTGTCATTAAATAACTTTTTGAGGTTATGATGCAAATAGAAATGTCGACCAAGTTAAAAGTCAAGCCTGACATTTGTGCATTTATAATTGAAATGTTTAGGCCTGTGGCCTGGCTCTTCCTAAATCTCATTATTGGCTGCGGCGTCAAAACCAAAACACGTTGCCCGTGATATGGTTAAGTTTGGTGCGTTTTTTCTTTGGAGTTCCTTTACAAGGACTAAATTGTGCATCTCTACTGCTGTTTTCACAGTTACATGCAAGTATAAAATATTGACTTGTAAAGTAGTCTCTTAAGGAAATTTTAATTATTCATAGAGCTGCCTGCATTATGGGTAACCGTAAGAAACTAATTCGTAGTCAAGGACGTGAAATAATCTACAGCGACTATTGCAATTTTTCTCAGTCGTTTTGCAAGAATGACAGACTAAAGCAACCGATGTTGGCCTAAATACAGTTAAACGATTGTTAAAGAAGGATAACAAAGTGGCGGAAGAAAATCTACATCTCCAAGAAAACAAATTACTAAACTTACCCCAGGTCATCTGTCGATCAATATAAAGAAGAAGTAATCCCAAGTGTGATCTATAACTTTGCCATAAAAAGAGACCTACAATGAAAGCTGTATTCGAAGTCGAACAAAATGAATGGGGGTATTAATTTCACTGAGAAATTAAATTCCTTTAGGCGATTGGTAGGTACATAAAATGGGTTTTCAATAGAAAAAATGTCTCTAATAGAGAAGAGAGAAATTCCAGCAAATTGTGTTGAATTCTTAAGATAAAATATAAAGCCGAATGCTGAAATATTATGTACACTGATGAAACGTACTTGCATAGCTTCCATACTGTTCTAAATGTTGTGATGATGGTACCAACAATTGTTTAAAATCCCCGTCAGTGAAGGGCAAGGATTGATTATTCTTCATGCCGGAGGTAGAAAAGGTTTCGTACCAAATTCATTCCTGATGTTTAAATCAGGACTTAAGAGACATATAATTGCTACGATGAAATGAACCAAAAATCTGATGACTTTCTAGTTTCTGAAATTATTTTTATATGTGAAGCAAAGAAAAATACATAAAATACAATACAAAAAAAAATAACAGTTAATCAAATAAATGGTGAAATAATACAATATAGATTCCTCTAATGGTTAACAACCTAAATTGTCTTCAACGAAATCATCTTCATGTTCAGATGATAGATTAGAACCGCATTCATCGCTGTCGTCTACTGTAATAATTATTTCTTCTCTGTTAGCCATAATGTATTCCCACTTTCGTTTGTCGACACTACTCATATATTCTTCCATTCTTGCACACTCACACTAAAATTATTTTGTGCAGAAGTGTTAACATCGTCTAATTTGAATGTTGTATTATTTGTAGCAACGTAGTTCTTTACTGACACCCATATTTTCCCAATCTGGTTTAATTCTGGATGGTAAGTGGTTAATCGTAGGACTCCGTTTTACCATGTTCCGCTAATAATTTCTCAATCATATAACTTTTATGTGTAGGTTTATGTAATTTTCTTGTACCATATAATTGTTTTTGTTTCATTCAACTTAATATAAATGTTTCTTACTGATAACCACTTTTGCATGTCTGCTTTTTCTAAACAAATGTTTGATTCGGCTCAGTACAGCCATTGTGATACGATGCATTATCGATGACCAAAACCGACTTTTTGGAAGATTTTCCAATAATTTTTCTTTCAGGCAATTCACATAATTTTAATGGTTTATTTCGTCGTGGCAATTATATGTCTCTTAAGTCTCTTTTTTGCCTCCGGCATGAAGAATAATCAATCCTTGCCCTTTACTGACAGGGGATTTTAAACAATTGTTGGTACCATCATCACAACATTTATAGAACAGTATGGAAGCTATGCAAGTACGTTTCATCGGTGTACACAATATTTCAGCATTCGACTTTATATTTTATCTTAAGAATTCAACACAATTTGCTGGAATTTCTCTCTTCTCTATTAGAACGTGTGCCTATTGTCTTGACATTTTTTCTATTGAAACCCCATTTTATGTACCAATCGCCTAAAGGAATGTAATTTCTCAGTGAAATTAACACCCTCCTTCATTTTGTTCGACTTCGAATACAGCTTTCATTGTAGGTCTCTTTTTATGGCAAAGTTATAGATCACACTTGGGATTACTTCTGCTTTGTACTGATCGACAGATGACCTGGGGTAAGTTTAGTAATTTGTTTTCTTGGAGATGTAAATTTTCTTCCGCCACTTTGTTATCCTTCTTTAAAAATTCGTTCAACTGTATTTAGGCCAACATCGGTTGCTTTAGTCATTCATTCTTGCTAAACGACTGAGAAAAATTGCAATAGTTGCTATAGATTCTTTCACGTCCTTGACTACGAATTAGTTTCTTACGGTTACCCTTAATGCAGGCAGCTCTATGAATAATTAAAATTTCCTTAAGAGACTACTTTACAAGTCAATATTTTATACTTGCATGTAACTGTGAAAACAGCAGTAGAGATGCACAATTTAGTCCTTGTAAATGGTTGAATAAAGGAACTCCAAAGAAAAAACGCTACAAACTTAACCATATCACGGGCAACGTGTTTTGGTTTCGACGCCGCAGCCAATAATGAGATTTAGGAAGAGCCAGGCCACAGGCCTAAACATTTCAATTATAAATGCACAAATGTCAGGATTGACTTTTAACTTGGTCGACATTTCTATTTGCATCATAACCTCAAAAAGTTATTTAATGACAGTTATTAAAATTAGTTCTAATTATAAGGGTCGGCATCTCCGATCCTTTTAGTAATTATAATTAAAATATTATCAAGTGACCTTTGTGATATGTTATTTGGGTTGCCTGCTCCACTCTATCTGTTCGGCGGCCCGAGTATAGGATTATTATTCACAACATACAAAACCCACGATTTGCAAGGTGCTCCAAATACTGTTGCATATGTAGAAAAAGAGCTGGACCGTATTTGTATTCGTAAATACTTTTTTTTTATTTAAATACTTTGTAGTATTTAAATACCAGGTATTTACATACTTTTTAATGCGTTGTATTTATATTTGTAGCTGCAAATACTTTGCAAAGTATTTAGTATATAAATACATTTCAATACTTTTAAGCTATATAAATAATTTTAGAGTATTTAAATACTTGGAGAGTATTTAAATATTCTCAAAGAATTTAAATATTCTCAAATGATGACGTATTGGACGTTTAAAATTACAGAATAAGTATTTACTAGTTGGAAATATATTTTTGAAGAAATAAAGGTAATTAAATACCTTTGAAAGTATTTAACTACTTTTATTTCTTAAAAAATATTTCTAACTAGTAAATACTTTACACTTATTTTATTAAAAAGGCTTTCAATTAAACAATATTGCTTGAATAAAAATGAAGTGGAACATTTGATAGAATACGTTTCTAAGTCACTGGTTTTAGCATTAGCTATTCTGCAAGGAAAAGCTAACATATATAATCACCAATCGCCAGTATGAAAATTAATCTGGAAAAACTAAAAACAGAAGATTTCAAGTATTTTTCTTCCTCAAATATAAAAACTGTAACCTCAGATGCTAAATTTGAGCAATTTTGTATTTGAACTTAAAAATTTATATTGATCTTAAAATTTGTTATTAGCTGAAGGCCTACAACTTATTGCAAATATGTAAAGGAACTGTTATGTATATGAAAACAACAAATTAAAAAAGCGTTTATATTGTTTTAAATTTATATTTGTTTAACTAACTTTGTTTTACTTTTTGGTTACCCGTATAACCACGCAGTACAGAACCTGTATCGAGCCTGTGCTTAAATCTTTATTCGATACAGGCCGTCTTTACCCTATGGATAGAGCGACGATAGGGTATACGTATCGAATGAATATAGTTGTCGCTACTCGCCATGTATATTTCCTGTAAAGATCCTATACAGATGGTAGATATTTCAAATAGAGATGCAATAACGCTGCCGTTAAGATACGGTATAGATTTTGCGAAGATCCTGTATCGATTGTCTACAGATGCTATTCTGATACTGTATCGTCCACATTAAGATGCGGTATAGGTTCAAACTGTATATAAATTTAAAAAAAGTTTATACTCTATTTTGCGAACATTTTTATGTTTGTAATTTTATAAACCCACCTGCAATTGTTTTCGTAGCTGCATACTTCTATATAAATTTTTGATTTTAAAAATGCGCTATACTTATACTTGCCCTGGCGGAGATTCGAACTGGTTACTTCTGGTACGAGAGTCTGACGGCTTAACCACTTGGCTGATCTGGTGTTTTGCAGTAGTATTCAACGTTTTAGTAATATAGCATTCATACTTACACAACAGCGGTACATATGCTGGTAACCTGTTGGCTGTTATAATAAATTTATAGGTTACAATTAAAGTGAGTAAGAAGTGGTGCACAGTCATTTGTTATTTTTATATTGTTGGTTATAATAATTTTACTACAAGCTAATAAATATTATAGTAATGCCAATAGAAAGTAAAAAAAAGTTGCGTGCTTACACAAATGAAGTGGAAAAAAGATTTAAACGACGACATTACAACTACAACAAAACAGACAACATAATTATAGAGACGTTCGGTGCATTAAAAGCTAGTGTTGGTAAAGGTAATGAAGTACCTAGTTCATGTTCAAGTTTTCTATGTTCATCACATTGTAATTGTGTTTAGGTATAGGAGTAAAATAACTCAGTATTGCAGACAGCTGCAGCATCTGTTAATAATAACACAGAGATATTACCAGCGAATGACAACATTTCTGGACAAACATCTGATACTACTGAGAGCGATTGTTTTAGTGAAATAAGTATAGATTTCGGTGAGGATGGAGAAGACGGTGAAATAGTACGAAGAACCACGTCGGCCACCTCTTGTACGGTTGCTTCTGATTGCGAATATACTCAGATGCCTTTTTGCTATCATATTTCACCTAAAAATCACAAATAAATATTATCATAACCTCAAATAGAAAATTATATGAAAATATACCTCTCCCTGCTTATTAACCCAATCGGTCGGAAGGACACAAATCTCCATAGTTTCACTGAATTGATAAACTTTATAACTATCGGAGAACGCCATCGTTTAAACAACACACAAAATTCACGTGGTCAGCTGGTGATTGATGAGCGCAGGTAGAATACAGGTAGTGTCTAGTCAGCTACAATAGTAAAGATCAAACTGTATCGACACAATATATATTTTTTTACAGATACGATATAGATCAAATTATTACTTGCGATATAGTCGCGATATACCTTGAATAAATATATACTACAGATGCGATAAAGATAAAACTGTAAAGATTTCCAGTATATATTTGTGATAGACCCGCTAAAGATAAAATGTGTGCTTGCGGTACAGGTGCGTTATAGCTTGAATAAAGCTATGATACAGATATGGTAAAGATAAAACTGTAAAGGTAACAGGTACATATATCATAGAGATACGGTAAAGATTTCATCTATACAGTTGTAGCATAGAGTAGAGTATAGCTCCGATAAATATTACATCTATATCGAGTAATCTACATCGCATCTTTAAATATTCTTTACCGACTGGGCGATCTTTATCGGTTTGGTTATACGGGTAATACTCAATAAGTATAGGTAATTTAATCAAAAAAGTATTTTCTGGATTTTAAGATATTTTTGCAGAAATATTTATAAAATAACATCTAAACTATGCATTCACCACAAACCATTATATCTATTTTTAGGTTTTTAATAAATCATGTAAAATAGCTTAAGTGATGCCATCTGTACTACTTGGTTTAGTACAATTATTACCAGTATTCGAATGAAAGGAAGTTATGAACTTTAAATATAGTTTGAAAAATTATTAAACTGCTAAAAAGGTTAGAAATACTGCATTATTATTTAAATACTTCTTTTTTATTTTAGTGATATCTAAAAACTAAAAGTACTTAAATACTTTTTTCGTTGATCGTTTGTTAATTTCAATATTTTCATTAATTAACTGTTTTTTAAAAAAGGATGGATTAATAGATCTATTAATACACTGTTTTTGATTAATACACTCTTTTTCATTAATTAACCGTTTTTGTGATTTTGCCGTTTTAATGATATTTTGCATGGAGGTTAGTTGTATTAATCAAATTTTTCACCACAAAAAAAGATTTTGCGGTCAACGAACAAATTTTGTAATCAACTCGTTTGTTAATGTGCGATTAATAATCTCAACTATTAAAGGCACTCACTCGCTATCACCCGTTCGTGCTTTAAACAGTTTCGATTATTAATCGCCTTCATTCACACTTTGGTTGGTTAAATAACTATTAAAATATTTAAATACTTTTAAAATATTTAAATACCTTTAAAGTATTTAATTACTTTTATAAAAGTATTTAACTATTAAATATTATATAAATTATTTAACTACTTTTTGGTCATAAAAAGTATTTAGCATTTAATTATATTCGATTTTCATAAAGTATTTAGTATTTAGTAGCTAAATACCTTTTAAAAGTATTTTGCCCAGCTCTGTAGTAGAAAGGTCATTTTCCAAATTCAAACATATATTTTCATTCAGAAACCATAATTTTACATCTAAAAATTTGAAACAAAAAACATGTGGTAGTAAATTGCAATTCCACAATGTGTTACCGTGCATTAGAAATGTGTAGTTTTTTAATTTAAAATATTACTGAATTACATAAAGATATTTAATAACAAATGGCCATTTTGTGTTTTTAGAGTGTCTGAATGCCTGTCGATTTTTTAAATGGTTGGTGCCTAAACTTCCGGCCTTTAGTGATAACACACTAATCGCTTTATAGTTTCTAAAGTTATGGAGTGTGAGCCGGGAGATTTATTGTTTTTTATATGTGATTATTAGCCAGTTTTTATTATTTTCGTTTACGATTCATATTTTCAATATAATATGTAATAGTAATAGTAACATCGTATCTCTAAAGATAAGCAAGATCTCAATGATGGTGTTAGAAGATAAACCTTTCTTTTAATTTGCGTAAAAATAGAAAATGACCAGACACTCTTTTTGGTTAGTTTTTATTTTGTTATTCTGTTGATTGCTAACTCCCTTGTAGCTACCTGCATGCAACCAATAATTGTATCGCATCGTACCCAACACATCTTCCTGCACCTCCAATTAATTAGCTGCCTATTCCCAAACGCCCAAAGGCAGCCGACTGACTGTCCACGCAGCGATCGAAATAAAAAGGGCCATAAATGCACCTGAGCAATTACCGTCGCCATCACCACAGCCATAAATTTACCTGGCCCCGGCAAAAAGTACATTTTGGGGACTTTACAATCACGGCGACTCCTCTTATTTGCATTCCAAAAGTTTTACTGTACGGCGATGTCGGGCATCAGACAGGTTCCATTATATAAAGTTATATTGGGCCTAATGGCAGGTACCTCGCCTTTCTTTTTTGTGAGGGTAGCGACCCCTCCAGAGCATCTCTCGTAAGGCAGGTTGAAATGAAATTTCGTTCACAGGGTGGAAGCTGGAGGCTAGAATTTCGATTTTGCTGCTTTCTCATTTCGAGCATATTTGTAATCGTCAGGTTTGTAGCTTATAAAATATAAACTGCATGAGGTTTGCAAACCAAAAACAATTCTAATTGGCTCTATTAA